>JBBPDA010000039.1:2278238-2314231 GCA_037974385.1 Arnoldichthys spilopterus | reverse complement strand
TCTATCTATCTATCTATCTATCTATCTATCTATCTATCTATCTATCTATCTATCTATCTATCTATCTGTCTATGTATTAGGCTACTTAAAAATGAATCTTGGCTTAGTCTACTTCAGGCTAAATATAAAGTGTGTATGAGAAAACATGTATGAAATGCATGCAAAATCTTACTCGACTTTTCATCTCACTGCGAGGAATGACCACTGCAAAATCTTCCCTGATACAGTAAAGTGCAGAGCCCAGGAAGCTGTCAAACTGACAAACCCGGTCTATCTCAGGACTCTAAAGACAGACCCTAAAGCAGCTGCAGTAATCAATGCTAATGTGGCTCAAACCATGAGCCTCAAGCTATAGACCTTTAAATGCTGTTGGATGAAAACTGCTTTGTGTTGATCTTTTCCGGAAAAGATAAGCAGCAGATATCACAGTGCTGTTCATCACACTGAACTGCTCTAACAGATTTCAGCTGGGATAAAAGCAATGGTGGGTTTCAAGCCAGTGCTGAGCTCTTTTAAATGAGCGTGCACTGCATTGACTATGGGCTAGATCCCATTTTCACCAACCTGCTGGTGAACGTGAAGTGCTCTCCTACTTGGCAGCAAGCTTCGGTAAAGGAGCTGAACTTTCTTTATTAACTTCAGTGTATGAATCATATGAAAAAACTAAAAACAAGTGAAGCCTGTGATGTGATTGGACTACCTACATGACCATATATCCACAGTGGCAAAAATCACAGCTAACTCCACTGTATGCAATTCCATAGTCAATTGTAGGATCGGGCCAAAAAATCGATAAACTGACAAAAGCCGCAGGCCCTGACTTAAAAAAAAATATCGACTTACACATTGACACTTATGTCGTCTTTCACATCTGAGCTCATGGCTGCTCCTACATATATTGTCGTTGGCTCATTTTAGCTTGGAGCCGAAGCAGAGCCTCAGGCTCCACCATACACATATACACCCACACATACACAGAGCTGCTTGTATGTGCTGGCTTAACTCCTCATGCTGCATGTCTGTCTTTCAGATGCACAGGTTCAAAAAATGTATTTTTTATCACAATGGATGGATCGATTTATTTTTCCCCTTCACCTTCTTCCCACATTCTCAGTGCCAAACAAAAAAGAACTGACCCGACGTCAAGGTTTCAGTGTGTTAAATCTATAACAATGAAGTCAGCCAAGAAAATTACTAATACACTATAATAAACAGCATAAAAGCTTCTTCTGACGGTGGCCTCCCTGCATGCCAGCACTCTATTGAGACTCTAATTCACTACTATGTGTTTACATGAACTACACTCAGGCCTGAAGTTCCAGATCTTGGATCTGTGCTCATGTGAAGTGAATAGAAATACAAGTTCTACTTCTTTGGATATGTGGCCTGAGCCCTACACTCTTAAAAATATGGGTGGCAGAAAGGATCTGTGTGTAAGGCCATTAAAGAACCATGTTTGATTGTCTACGCAACCTTTCCATTGGTGAATGTGGAAAACCAATTTAAACTATAGAGATTTTCCAAAACATCGAATGGTGCTTGGAAGAACCCATAAAACTTCATGTAAAGAATCTTTACATTATGTGAAGGTTATTTATCCCTTTAAAGGGCCCATGTCCTGCAGCTTTCTTACATCCACTTACAACACTTGTGTGGGGTTATGTACCACAAACAGTTCTGAATCATTTTTACATGACCATTTTCCATCTCTTTATGACTGGTATGTGACCAGTGTTTTGATTGGCTGTTGTGCATTGGGCTGTCTGGACTGTAGAATAGAATATGGGCATATATGTAGATGTGTTGGTTTAATGACATGAATAGGCAGTGGTGGTGTAGTCTTTGGAGCACTGCCTTAATCAGGGGTTCTCAAATCTGAACCTTGAATCCATATGCCAGTCCTGGATTTTGTAATCACCAGTTGATGTGACTCTAGGAGGCTTTATGATCATTTAGGATCATTTATATCAACAGACCAGTTAAATACTGGTGATTACAAAATCCAGGAGTGGAATCTGGATTCAAGGTCCAGATTTGAGAACCCCTGGAATGAGCTGAAGGTCACAGGTTCAAGTCCCGGCCCAAGAACCACTGAGGTTCCCTTGAGAAAGGTACCGTCCCAATACACTGCTCCCTGGGTGCTGTTGATAGCTGCCCACTGCACCACGTGTGCACGTGTGATGGGTTTAATGCAGGGGTCACATTTTATTGTGGTGCTTGAGTGTGTTTTATATGATGTGGCAACCAACATGGTTTTTCTATGGCATCACCCAAAGAACCACACATCATAAATTTAACATAGGACTTCTGCAAAAGCTGCTTTGTGACATGACTGTCCTATGAAAATACATTTTACAGACTTGATCTGGTTCAAAGAACGCAGAGGAAAAAGGATGTTTTTCTTCAGTGCAGTATTTTAGGATGAAGGTCAAGGTTTCGCTGTTTTATTCCAGGTCACAGTTTCTTGCAAAACCGCCTACATCAAAATCTTCTTCTCTTCCCACCTCTCCTCCAATGAAGCTCTAATCAAACACACTCTGATTAAGACTGATTCTACTGCCTTGTAATGTTCTGGTAATACGGTGATCAGAAATACGTACGCAGTGTATCTTTATAAACAAAACAACACAGACTCTTTTGAAAGCTGAGGGTAGAAGACAACAGTTTGCTTTGGTTCGCTTCCAGTATGTGTTTGCTCACCAATGTCGTTTTAGAACACTTTGGAAAAGGCTCATCAGGTCACTTTTGTTTCTCTCTCCCCGAGGTACTCATTAAAGACAAGAGGAGCAGAAAGTGAGAGAGGGGGAGGGGTAGAAAGAAAGAGAGAGAGAGGGGGGGGGGGGACTGCATTAGAGTTACAGAGTGAGTGGAAGCACCTAAAGGAAAGTGCTCATACATGGTTGATAAATGGGGCGAAATCCTTCTCGACTCTTCAACCCTGCGAACGCTGCCTCGGTGAGTGGAGTGGCCACTGCAATATCTCCCCCGATACATCACAGCCCAGCACAGAGCCCGGGAAGTGTACTAAGCCGTGCCAAACTGACAAACCCAGCCTATCTTGGAGCTCTGCTCGAGACAGACCCTAAAGCAGCTGCAGCAATCAACTCTAATGTGGCTCGAACCATATGAGCGTCAAGCTAACAGACCCTTAAATGCTGCTGGTGGATGAAAGCTGGCTTGTGCGGAACCCAAGCTATTCGTCTTTACTAAATCAGCTACGAGCTTTCTCACCTTTTCTGAAAAGGAGACAGAACTCTCACTCTTAAGGAGCAACCTTTTCTGCCAGAGGCCCAAAGATGGTTATGATAGCAGCCCACACATGTTCTAACTGTTATGCCTTGGCTCTACTCAAAGTGCCATCAGCTTGACATTTTTCTTGAATGTTTGACATTTAAAAAAAAGTTTTTTTCTTTTTTTCCTATTTAACATTGAGGAGATAAAAAGTTTCCATCGGTTAAGACCTTCCCTCCAAAAAGAAAAAACATTCCCAATTAACAGAAGAACATGTGCCAATAAGGACAAAGCTAGCACAAACTAAACTGACCATCATGGCATTTAAATCCCATTTCTCTTTTGAACTAAACAATATGGGCTTGTGATGTGGGGGCTATTGTTCATGAATTCTTAATGGTAATGATTATTGAACATTATTTTGATTCAGTCATACTTAACTCTATCCATGATGCAGTCATACTGCTGAATCTGGAGTCTTCACCCAGTGCAAAACATCATCGTTAAATTAAGAATGGGCAATATAAGAAATATTACAATACTTTAAGCCAGAGACCTTCAACTCTGGACATTTCTGGTCCTGGATTTTGTAGGAGCTGCTTATATTGCACTAGGTGTCCAATCAATCACAGCAACAGTTCAGCTAACTATCAGGGATTACAAAATCCAGGAGGGGGAAACTGGATATGAAGCCTGAAGACCTCTGAATCTGAAGACCTCTGAATCTGAAGACCTCTGCTATAGCCATGTTCACAATACACAATAGGTATCATAATATTTCGCTTTATTGAGGTTTGCGAGCAAGATGGATTTAACAAAATATACCAGTAAAATAGCAAGTTTAAGTACAAAGAGTTTTATCATTTATGATTCTTAAACATTTTAAGGAGGAACCAGGGGAGGAATAAAATAATCGAAATAAAGTTGCCAAACCTTCACTACGATTCGCTTACTGACTCATTGACATCATTATAGGTTGCCATTAAAACGGATAAGTGGCATTGTAGTTTTTTCCCTTTCCCTTTTGTAAGCACAACACCCTGCGTACAGATTCGTGATCTGAAACTCCAGTCTGGCATTTCTTTGTTCACACACAACAGCAGGTGGTCTGCTGAGAGACTATGGCAGGGGAAACAGGGAAAAACAGTCCTAATGTTAGTTTAATGTTCAGACATTGAGGTCTTTTCACATGTCTGTGGATAAAAAAGCAAGATTTTTTTGGGGGTTAAGATGCCATTTTTAACACACTGACACGTCCATGTGTTTTTCATTAAACACCCACACAAGAGGAAGACAAAGAGAAAAAAATGGATTCATCGAACAGCAAGGACAAGTTACCATAAAGACTTACGTCATCTGTAACCACACTTTATTAAATTTACAATGGTGACAAAACATATTTGTAGAAAGTTACTGCATGTTAATAACTGTTTCAATGAATTAATTAATTGATTTAGTGTATTTAATAACTGGCTTTCTTAATCTTATTAATATTTTTCTTATTAAATACTGTAATAATATGAAATTATTTGTATAGTTTATATAATAATAATAATAATAATAATAATAATAATAATAATAATAACATAAAGTAATGTACTATTATATAATATTATTTTTATATTATTTTAAGGTCAGTGTCTCCTGAATTTCAGTTCGGTTTTTGCCAAGAATTTTCATTTTAGTGCAAGGCATTTATTTACTGATGTAACAGCTGCTGTTTAGTGCTGAACTTAAAGGGATAATAAGTGAGCTGAGAGAGAGGCATTGATATCCGTAGTGGGAAAACATGGCTGCCTTTAGTAGAAGAACAACCAGGAGTAAAGCTGGATTTGGCAATCATCCTTACAACTGTCATTTGTCATTGTAATTGGCAGGTTTGCCGACATCAATTGTCTATATATCTTCAGAATTTGCTCTGCATATTTCCCCAAAAACCACTCATTTCTGATTATTAAGACCAAACGCGTTGTTGTTTTAAGGCAGGAGGCAGCGATGTACTTCCTCTGTCTGTCTGCCAGAAATTAAAAGAAGAAGAAGAAGAAATCAAAACAATCTAGATTTGGGCTGCGTCCGAATATTTTACAATTTCCTTCCCTATCTGCAGTTACTACAGTTTGACTGATCTGGTAACCAACTGGATCCACACACTAGTAAGCTCTACCAATTAATTTAGCAAGGCCATGAGCTACAGATCCAGTGAAATCTGGGTAAGCGGGTAGGAAATGAAGCTTCCAGGCAAATATTGATTTTAATATGATGCTGTTGGCATATGAATGAGCGCCAGATGGTGTGGACCATTTTCATTTTTTGGGGATCTTCCTTGGCAATTCATTCATTCCTTTGCTTATTTATTTATTGCGGCGGTGGCAAAGACATTGTTGAGGTGGACCACCACAGAGAAATGCTACCCATGTAGCTGGTCCTTCAATGTTGGCCTGGGGATATTTGCGTACACACTGCTTAAAGACTGTGGCCATACGTGGCCTAAACTACAGCAATCAGATCGCGGTGCGTCTTCAATGTGTCTTGGGTGTGTTCACACCTGTACTTAGACCTGTCAATCCGCGTTCAGATCCCCCAGGATAGTTAATGACAGGCGTAAACAGGGCCTCAGTGAGGTGTAATCACTCCCACCGTGGCGTCACACGCACACCATCTATACGTTCCACTGTCCTGTATCAGCCCCATCAACTCAATTCCTCCACCTTCAGCCCCATACACTTCATCCTCGATCCAGTGCAAAACTGACCGCTGATCCTTGCAGCCACGATCAACAAACATGGGGCTGCTTTTCAAATTCAGCTCACGGATGTGTCGGCAACTGTGCTGCCCTCCTCCACACAGATGGACACACAGGCGAGAGAGAGCGAGGGGGAGAGAGAGAGAGAGTGAGAAAGAGAGAGAGGGAGAGAGACAGAGAAAGAGAGAGAGAGGTTATTACAGATTGGATTTTCTGCCCTACTTTTATAATTACACATTGACATTCGGGCTGGAATTTCTCTTGCTTTGATGATTTTTACAGACTTTCTCCCTCCATTCTCTCGCTCTCCCTCTTCCTCTTTCACACGTCCTCTCTCTTCTCCTCTTTCGCGCTCTCTCTCTATCTCTCGGAGCGGTCTCTTTTAAATGCATACCCAAAGCTTGTTTTCTCTTCAAGCACAAGCTTAATTTCAGCAGCACTCCAGCGCTGTGTGAAATAAGGCTCTGATGGCGTGTGCCGATAAAAGCCGCCCGGAACGTTTGAGGATAATAACACAGTCTGACTCTGTAAACACACTGCGGCATTCACCTCTGATCTCATGCATTCATTTCCATTCACACACTATCAAACCTTTGTGCTGTTCTCCTTTCAAGGTCTTGTCATGTTGGCATCTTCCAATATTGACTCTTTGAATGAAGAAGAATGAGTCTTTGACAGGAGGAAATTTTTGACAAATATCTGCAAAGATCCTTTCATGTGCATGGTTTTGACAAGTATTGGGACATTCCTGAGGCATCTACAGCAAACCGACAGCTAAAAAATGTCACTGTGGCATCTGTCGAAACCGACTAAAACAAACAATTTGGAATTTGATACTTTAGGACCAATGGAAATGGTGCAATTACCTTGAAAAAAGATTTTACTTAGACTTAAAAACTTAAGAAAGTTGAGAAAAGTTGAATTTCATTCTCTTTGAGTTTTCTGGTCCGTTATTCAGCAGCGTCAAGTGATGCCACATGACACAACTGAAAATACAGTACATCAGTTATAACACAGTGTTACAAACCTTTTGTTCCTGGCTTCTACGTGTTACATTTCAACTGCTTATGTCTAAATCCGATGTAAGAACTATTCATCACAAACTATGATTTTACGACCACAGCCCATAAAAAGTTTCGTATTTATTGTGGCAAAACAGGAAATGTTTCAATTTTTCTTTCTGGACAATCCCAGAAAGTTCTTAAAAGAATCCAGAAAGTTCTAGAAAATTCTAGACAATTCTAGAAACTTCTGGACAGTTCTCAAAGCTCCGGAATATTCGAGAAGTCTCAGTACAGTAACTCAGTATTTAAAGTGAATGCAGAAAGTTCTTGAAAACAGACACATTTCAAAATGTCATTGTCCTGAGCACAGAAGCAATGTTTTGTGGAACAACAGCCGTTTTCTATAGATTTAAGAAACTGGACAAACACACTTTGTACCAAGAGACAAAAAATAAATAGAACTATTTTGCAAAATGTAATTTACTATTTACTATACTGCTGTAAGTTGAATCTGTTGTGGCCATAATTGTGATGTTGCTCGTTTTATTCATGTGCAACCTCTTAACACATTGAAATCATGTTCATTCAAAGCACCATGTTTTCAGAGCTACTGTCACATAGCATTCATCTTTGATCAATACTCTAATAATAAGCACTTACCAACTGGAGCTACACTCTGAATGAGCTTGTGTGCTTGCACAGAGAGAAATACAGCATATCATAAAAAATAAAGGAAGCTTTGTCCATCATTTATACACTGACAGGAGCACAGCAGCTCACAGAAAGCTCAGATTTTACAAGCTAAACTTAGTTAAATGGTTTTTTTAGCAAGCAGCTATTTTCCTTTTTAGGCCCAGTGCCAAGGCAGTCAGTTCATGTGATTAAATACACAATTAAAATGAGCAAAAAATTATATATATAAATATATATATATGTATATATAAAATTACAATATATATTTTTAGATTAATTGATTAATTAATCAATAATAAAATATTTATGATTACTGGATGTTTGTATGACAACAAATATTTTGTATATCTGTATTTTTTTCTACATTTCCGAACTGCTTTATTCGAGAGGCACTGAAAACATAATAAACACATGACAGACATGGCACAAAAAGTGTATATGAATGGGTGTGTGTCTATTGTTTCTTACTGTGAGAGAGAGCTGGAGAGGGTTAGAGAGTCTATCACCATCATGAAAAATGCCAAGTTATCATTTATCTACCAATTAATGGGAAAATGTACATTTTAATCACTGACTTCTAGATTGGGTAATCAATTTCAATCGAGTAATCTGGACAGCCTTACTGTCATTTATGTCACCATGCAGCGGGCGGGGTCCCAGATATTTTCAAGAGGGTCGTTTTCAAAAGGGTGAGGTTAAAAAGAGAAAAATAAACGAGGTTCTAGACGTTTTTGAAGAAAGCGTGGGGGAGGCCAAACTGTGCAGGGTGTGCAGAGAGGCTGTAGAACTCGAGTGGCACGGTAACAGTGCACAGAGCCACAGTGTGAGCTAACAAATGCATCATCCCTAATCAACACCACTCCAACAACAGTGAAGCACAGACAGAGAGCGGTGAATATGGCATCGCTGCTGAGATGATTTGCTGTTGCTGCTGCAATCACAGAATGGACGTTTAATCCGCTGATTAGCTGGTGAGGTGAATCCCAGCCAAAAGGCAAATATTCTGTTCCCCTGGCACCAGGAATCATTTGGTAAATGAACAGAAAGATAAAGAAAAAACCCTGTCGACATGTTCGCACTACACACACACACACACACACACATACACATACACACACTCGGAAAAAATCAGGACCATCAAAATGAAGAAAAACATCAATACGTGCTTGTTTAATTGTAATGCGAATTCATAATTAACTACAGAAGCATACAAACGCTCAAGAGAGAAAAAAGTGCAACAGATGGCCACGTGCTGGAATATTCATGCTCAACCGATTATGTATTATGAGTCTGATTTTAATTACGCAAAAGCATAAACAGCCTAATCAGGCTTACAGGAGACAAACAAACCTCTCTTTATCAGCAGCTGTGCTTCGGTCTTATGACACCGAAGACATAATGACGGAGTAAAAATAGAACGGAATCACAAGGAGCCATACAAGTTCTGAATGAAGCCTAAAATAACTCCAAATTGAGTGGAATGCCGCTTAAATGGCTCCGCTGTGCTGGGACCTTAATTCAATCAAATTCCAAAAAGCCCTCAATTTGATTATCAAAACTGCGGAAATTAATTACGGAGAGTGTCACATTTCAAGCCCTTCTCGGGCGGCCCCGGGCAGAAAGGGGGAGTTCAGACGCAGACGCACGGGCGTCGAGCACGCTGCAAAAGCAGCTTCTGCAAACCAGCGAAGTCACGGCAGCCTGCGAAAACAGTGCACCTCAGGTTTAACACAGATATGACGACCACACTGCCTTAAGCTCGCTCTTTCTCACACTGGACAACTCTTCTTTCATACAGTCCAACTGAGAAAAGACCATTTTAAAGCAAAATCGAAGCAAGAAGAAAGGATTTTTATCGGAATTATAAAAAAGGAAAATCTGAACGTTTTGCATAACATCTTTAACTGTTTAGCCAAAGACACAATTCGCACGCGAAAAAACAAGGGGCCTGTTTAACTACATGAAATTACTAATAATGCTACACAAGTGAAGCGCTAACTGGGAGCAGTCAGGATTTACGTTTGGGTAACTAGTAGGGGTGGAGCAATAAGACGATCTGTACCGATGTATCAAATAAAACAGCGCAATGTAGCAGCAGTGTCGTCATAAGCAAAAGCAGCTTCTCAGTACAAAACACCGCTCACAGTAAAACGAAATAGAATTATTTGTGGAGTGAACACGACACACATCGTTTTGTACTGAGCAGCTGCTTTTGTTTATGACGAAACTGCTGCATTTGACCTTTAATAATAAAACGTTCACATTATAATGTGTTTGCATGTGTGAGTTGATGGAAATGTAGCCGATCGTGTGACATTTCATGATGTTTCATCCTGACTGCAGACCCCAGCATCCAACGCGACTCGCATCGCTGCACATTTTGAGCTACTGAAAATGTTTCTGAAAATGTATCGTGTCGCTGGCTAAAATAATCATATCGAACCGTGATGGAACTTGTGATTTACACTCTTAGTCACTAGGTCCCTGTATCTTTTTAATGCAATAGAAATACCTGATTTTTTAAAATAAGTTCATATTCTCTTCAGAACGATGAACAGCTCACAATTAAGGCTTTTAAACATATTAACATAAAGAAATAACTCAATATAATACTATTTATTAATAATATTACCTGAAATGATTATGATATGACTGATATAACAGGTCGGTTGGAAATCAAACTTGCAGCTAATGTATCCAGCTATGTGTCAGCGCTTGGTTCTGTCATCCTCTTTCCCATTTTCAGACCACACGGACTGCTGCAATCTGGACATATCTGGCTGGAGGACTAATGTGTATTAGCTTCATGAACACAATGACTTTTTTCAGCCCACTCTTTAGGGAACATCTGAAAATTTTAGAATGTTAGAATAATAATAAAAAATTCTGACTACTGCAAAATACAATTTAAAAAAAGTTCTTTAGCACTGAATAAATGTTTAAGGATCGGGGGGGAAGCCCATTAAAATAAAGAAAGAATGGAAAAATTCAATTTTCCAAAAACATTATAGCAAGAGTCTTATGTTTGAATGAAACTGCTGTGAATCCAGCGCAGGCTGCTTTTACTGAACCTAGGGCTGGACTCAAAGCCCACTGCTTCGGTCCCATCCACAGTCAGTCTGTATCCTGCAAACTACAGCAGCACTCCATTTCTTCCTCATGAGACGTGCGTTTGTATACTGATTAGCCTACATGCGCATTTAAGAAAGTGAGATGCATTTGGCAATAGCTGCTTTGTAATTGCTGGGAACTGTGTTGGTGTCTCATGCTATTTGCACCGTTTGACTGAATGAACATTTCTTCTAGTTGGGGGGGGGTATATGCTCCAGAGAAAGGAGCTTGCCTTGCCTTCATGAATGAATGAGAGAAGACAGTCAAAGGGGAGTAATAAATAAATAAAAGGCGGCTACGCCATTAATTCCACAGTGTGATTACATAAGCAGGCGACTCATGAAAGCTGGAGAACATTAAACGTCGCCTCTGTATGTCTTCTGATGTCTGAAACTTTTTGAGCATTAGCAGCCATCAGTGAAATCGCAGCTAAGTAGGGCAGCCGGGCGCTGCAGCGTCCTCAGAACTTCTTCAGAGAAACGTCTGGGCTTTCAAGATTCCCCTTGCGAAGGGCCGCTATTCAGATCACAGCGTGCGTCTAACTTAACGCGCCCCTGTGTTGCAAGTCAGTGCGGTCGGGCGGCATCAAACTTTTATTAAGTCAGCTGGGGCAAGCGAGCTAATATTGACCTGCCCTGAACAGACTGCAGTGGCGGTGAGCAGGCATATGAAAGTAGAGTGCCCCAAACACCTTGTGTATTTTTGGCCTTGTGCATCTGAGACATAAATACACTTTTTGAAAGAAGTGATCTATGTAGAGTTTAAGTCACCAAGACAACAGTGCAGACTAAATGTAGGACAGATAATTGTGGTAGAAGTGTCTAAGCGTTGGCTCTACTGTATGAAAATTGTGAGGTCGGCATGAGCTACCTTTCATTTTCCTGGGTTTGGAGCATCATGTGATGGGGGAGGCCTAGCTAGTCAGTGGGAACTGGTTATGACTAAAATTTAGAATTTATACAATAAATAATTTGTATAACTGACGCAGGTTAACTTGCATTACAGCATATTAAACATGTTCATTCAGTAGTTCACTGAAAGCCCGAGTGTTATACTGTTGTGTCTAAAAATTACATACTAATATCTCCTTTTTTGCAGCATACGTTGCTTAAAGAAGGCTCTTTTTTATATATAAACTGTTATATTTGATCATTTTTTAAAATGTAATATATGTATATATATATATATATATATATATACATATATATTAATTCATATTTTAACTTAGTGTTGCACTTTAACATTTCTCCATAAAGGCCACACCAATATATGTGCTGCCACAGGAAACACTGTAGCCAAATTAGCCAAATTATTAGTAAACAAAATTCATAAATTAAAAACTTAAAAAATCTAATTATAAAATAAATAAAATAATACATTTAAATACACTAAAGTTGTTTAAAATGAATACATTTATTCTGTATTACAGTATGAATATTTTTATAAACATCAAAAACACTTTTTCATTATGTTTCCTTGTTAATGGTGATTTTTTTCTTCGCAAGAACTGTTTTAAACATATCACTGCACTTTCCATTTTGTCAAGACATCAAAATCTTACTGCCAGACTGAGCCTGATATTAGCAAACACAGCACTGCTTGTGACAGCATCTCTGCTTCTGATAAATGATTAACGCTTGGTCAGTTAAGGCCAAAATTGTGTGAAAGACCAGTACACGTCATTTCCACATGAATAAAATCTATTACAGCACAATGTTGTCTTTCACTTTAATTGCTTTTGTCAATAAGATTGTTTCTAATCTCAGTGACAAAAACTAAACTCAAGGACCCAAAAATACACTTTCAGAAACAGCGCGAACGGCTACAGTGTTGGTGTCTGTAAGGCTCCAGTGCTGTTTGAGTCAGGACTTTGTCGCTATCCCTCTGTCTAGCTGTGGTGACGACTGCATTCACTCAACGTATGTAAATGCAATTTGCCAGTATTGATGTCCAAAAACATTTTTGTGATATACACATATTGTGTGATAAGACGATAACGTAATTATCATGACAGGCCTACATGGTACCATGATATGTTGAAAAAATTCTGACATTGAGTTTTATCAATATGGCGCAACACTAGTAAGACATCAAAACAGCGAGAGTTAACAGAGCAGGCTACAAGCTACAAGATTCATCTAAACGTCTCGTTAGATGTGTAGAAAGCTTCTGAACTACAGCTCCAATAACACAACTGAACATGTTCAGCCAAATTTTATATTGTCTATCAATATATAACATCATTTTAGATTCAAGTGGAGCAGTAGAACCCAGAATAAAGAAAAAAGATAAACATATTAGAAATAAATATATGTATAAATGACAGACATGTTAATATTGTCCCAGGTGAAAACTCTGGTTAATTATTAGATTTGAGCAGTTGTGGCCTAGTGGTTAGGACACTGCCCATGGAACCTTAAAGTCGCAGGTTCAAGTCCCATCCGGGCACCACTACCCGCTGCTCCACATGTGCACATGTGATGGGTTAAATGCAGAAGTCACATTTCGTTGTGGTGACTGAGTGTGTTCACAATGACAAACAGTCACTTTCACTGTGTTTCACTGTAAACATCAGTTTATTTCTGTAAACCTTAAAGTAGCCCCGGGCGATATATCGCACAACATTATATAAACAATATTTTTAAGTGCATTGTTTAGAAAAAAATACTGCAATGTATTTAATAGGTGCATCATTTCAGATTGGCGAGCATCCCATACGTGGTCCTCAAGACTAAAGCCCACCTCCTGCTTAGCTTAGCCAAAGTAATAACAAGGGTAGTGTTGTCAGCGGTAGCCAAAAAAGGTACAAATGTGACGTATAATGTTTGGAAATGGTTTGGCTTCAGACAGAGTGATACAGATTATTATACACAATATAACAACAAATGTCTATATACAATTGTAACCGCACATATATATATATATATATATATATAAATATGCGGTTACAATTGTATATAGACATTTGTTCCAAAAATAATATCATGATTTGAATTTGGAGTCATATCGCCCAGTCCTACCTCAAAGGACTAGATTTTAATGAAGAGCACAATCACATGCAGGAGTGTGGGCTTAAAGGACTGTATTAATGAAAATGTCTCTGATAACACTTGATGAGACCTGAACCAAGTCTTTTGGAGTTGTAGGCACATGGCAGTGCCAATTTGAAGGGCTCCTCGTACCCTAGATAACAGATGAAAAAACACATTTTGCAAACATGCTGCAAATTTCTTGTGAGCAAACAATTGAGAATGCATCATGGCATTTTTTACCTGAAATCCTAAAGGCTTCTACATTTCCCT
Source organism: Arnoldichthys spilopterus (assembly GCA_037974385.1). Classification (NCBI taxonomy): domain Eukaryota; kingdom Metazoa; phylum Chordata; class Actinopteri; order Characiformes; family Lepidarchidae; genus Arnoldichthys; species Arnoldichthys spilopterus. Next base: position 2,300,147 of record JBBPDA010000039.1, on the reverse strand, counting down.
GTAATATTTAACTTTCGGCCGTGACAAAAGCAGCAGAATGTCAACAGAAAATGAACTAAAACCAAGGCCCTGAATCTCAGAGATATGTTTTCATTAATGAAGGCTAAACGTGTTACCATGACATTAACCCGTCTGCCAGGGTTTTGTTTAGCTGCAGAGAGAAGAATGAAGAAAAATAGTAATTAATACTCAAGAGAATTCATAATTCATGAAAAAAAATTATAAAAATTAAAACAAAGTTTGACAGTTTGCATATTTATTTGTTTAAATCAAGCCACCCTAACCAGCTCCCAGAGTAACTGTGTAGCTATAAGAATGTATCGATTCACTCCACACGTTAAAGTCTCAATCAGCAATCTGTAAAGGCCTGTTTTCTATTTTGATTGGTTCTGTTTTGTATTCTGATTGGCCATTTTTTTCAAGTCATAATTTATTGTTAATAAATGTCTGATTATGTACCTTTCAAATGTGTTTCATCCTTTCAGACTCCATTTTGAGATTGGAAGTGGACACTAGAAGGGTAAAATGATGAAAAACACATTTCTTTATCCACATATACTACAGTGTTAAAGTGTTGAGCCTGAAATGCACTGTAGTCCTAATTTCTATGCCGCTATATTCAGTCAGGCTAGCAGATTCGGGTGGTACGCCTAAATAAACAGGCTAATTGCAGTGTATACAAGTACTTAAGAAAACAACGATTTCTATAATGTACAGCAGGACAATTTCTTTAGCTACAAAAGTCTGAATAATAAAAAAATATTCCGTACCATACTTCACTCATTCTTTATTTCTTTCAGTGCACGGACATAATCAAAATTAGATGCACTAACAGAGGAGCTAAGTGCTTGAGTTGAGGAAATGTCATACAGAGATAAATTAGTATTTTACACTTAATGTCAGTTATTCACTCACAGCATTTATCATCAGTGAATTTTTGTGGAACAGCATCCAGTCTTATAAAGTTTAACTGTTAGTTCCCACTACAGATTCCTGAGTAGCGCAACTGTCTACACGTTGTGCTTACTGTACTGTGCTAACCGCATATGATGGAAATGACAATAAAAGTCTACTTGACCTGACTTGACTTATAATGTACTACATAAAAAAATCCCCCATTAGAAAACAAACCCAAGCCCAACGTTCCACATGAAAAACAGGACCAACCTTAACACAGTCGGGGCAAAATAAATTAGACCGTAGATGTTTTAGAGGCAAGCAAGTCATCACATTTTAATAGAAATGTATAGTTTATTTAGAATATTGACTTTTAAATGATATAATTAGCTTTGGATTTCAGGCTGATTTTGAGCTTACATTCCATGTGGAATGACATTCATGTCACATTCCCATAGCTTACACTTACATCAAATTGATTTATTCATTTTTTAGTTATTACTTATTTCTTAATCAATAATTTTACATTGTGTTACATATAAGCATGTGACAAAATGTGACCTACATGTTGACATGACTAACTGTTACTTTCTGTGACATTTTTGTTCTCAATCGGCCACAAGCGAAAGACCGAGTAGAAATGTCTTTAGTTCGAGTCTCTGGTGGCACGCGCTAAGTGTGAGAAAATAGACCTGAAGCATAAAACCCACACACTTATTTTAGGGTCCACAGTGCAGACATTTACTTCTCCTCGTTAATTAAAACATGTCTTATTTCTGCCCACATTCAATCCATTGCGATATGTAGTGGAAGAAAAGAGGAGAACGTTGTGTTAAATTTACTACATTCACTCCTTAGGAAAGAATTCACCCCTTAGGAAAAAAAACCCAAGGTTGATGTTGCACATGAAAACCTCGAACCTGGTCCAAAACCCATCACTGACCACTGGGATAGAAGACCTTTAGTAATTGCATTAATGGAAAGTCACAGATACAAAAAACACTGTCTTTAAAATCATATATACTGAATTAGTTATACATTACACTGATATAACCCATCACTGACCACTGGGATAGAAGACCTCTAGTAATTGCTTTAATGGAAAGTCACAGATACAAAAAACATTGTCTTTAAAATCATATATACTGAATTATGCATAATTTATGCATTTTAAGCTGAATGACACACAAAATCTTATCATAATGAGATTTAGTATTAAGGCAGGTTGTAGTGTACTCCATTCGGGGCAGCCTGAAGATGCCTTGGGTGAGCCGTGCATGTTCACCGCCTCATGAGGCATGAAACGAATTTGTTGGGTTTCCCCTGATAAAGATCAACACAGCAAAAGCTCGAGGTTTTTGCGCACAAGGTACACACGAACAATAGTAAAGCCTAAACAGTAAAACCTACAAGAGTGAGAAACTGACTGTATCAGTAGGGCGGCTCCTCCAATGTGTGCAAAACACACAAGCAAGCCTTGTCAAAGCACTTCCACTTACAGAAGACACCTTGAGCAGGAAGTGTGGAAGTGTGACTCAAGACTTTGACACTATTTTCGTCAAACTAGCAAAGATCACTTTGCAATTCCTGTCAGTCGTACCTGAAAAGCAGTTTCTTAAATGAATCTAGAAGCATAAAAAAGCTGCACTTTCCTGTTGATAAAGCTTTTATTACGCCACGAGAGATTTAATCAAAGGAAGCTCTTATGTGATTCAACACAGCACAGCAAAAAAGACTCTGGCCTATACTACCAGACTGTATATCAGTGTCTCCTCTGATAATATAATCAGCTCTACAACCACAGATGGAAACTGATGGTTAGCTTTCACTTAAGCATCCAGTTGATTTCAAATAAGTGAATTTTGCTATTCTAAAACAAGCATAGCTACAGATAACCGGCATGGCAAAGACCAAATTTCTTTTGCAATTATATGTGTTCTATATATGATTATATGTTATGGTAATCAGGATAAATTACGCCCCTAATTCATATCATATGTACTGTCAGTGCCGTGAGTATTGGACAATACTCAGTAACTGCATGAAAACCAGATTTAGACCAGTTATAAAGATCCCATCATCAAGAGTGTGCAGAAACTGTATATAATGCACTGTACCAATTGGCTGAGTAGATGTCAGTTCATAATGACATTTTCTTATTTGCTTATTTTCCTGATGATGAACTCATGAACTTTAAAATTAGCCAATGTTAAAAGGGCCTCGAGTTGCTTAGAAGTTACCCTGGGTTCCTTTGTGACCTGGCAGACAAATCCCTTGCTCTTGGAGCGATCTTTGCTGGTCAAGCACTCCTGGAGAGGTTAACAATGGTCTTGAATTTCCTCCATTTGTACACATCATGTCTGACTGTGGGCTGGGAGAGTCTTTTTAAATATAGTTTTGTTAACTTTTCCGGCCTGTGGAGCATCAACAACCCTTTTATTCTGACTTCCTCCGAAATCTTTGTCATCTGTGCCATGATACACTTCCCCACACATATATTGAAGGGCCGTTGAAAAATTTCTAATCCTAATTTCAACTTCAAATTACCAGCTAATCCTAGAGATCAAGTTACTTAGCGTGTCCCTCACAGATATGTAATACGCAAATATAAACATTTAAAGGGTTCACAAACTTTCAAGCACCACTGCATATTAAAATAGCACAGAAAATGTTTTCTTTAATCAAATATAGTTTCAGTATGTAGCACTGCTGTTCTACTGGTGCATTTTGACAACTCCAGCTTCACAAACTAAATATCATGATGCTGTTTGTGTATCATCATGACGTATGTATATTTTTGTCATAAGAAAAAATGGACGTGAGGCACATTGAGCTTGAGGGCAGGACTGACAGTATTACTCCATTCCCTCTCATCAGTCATTACAATCTCTTAAGAAGAACAGCAGTCAGCAGTGCTGTCCAGGCCCAGTGCAGCACCTCATATCTGCGCATCTGATGCATGTGCGTCACTAGATTAAAATCAATAGGTAATTTCTTAGCTGAAACTGGCCTAGTCGCCCCTATTTCCTCTACAGCAGGTGCAGACTCATTGGCGGGCTCTAGGCTCAGGCACAGAGGAGAAAGGATTATTCATTTCTATCCTTGCCATCCTACCGCCATCCCCACAGTGAGCCCAGATGCCTATCACAGCCTCCAGAGACATGGCCGCCCACTAGAGAGAGAGCAAGAAACAGTGAGAGAGAGAGAGAGAGAGAGAGAGAGAGAGAGAGAGAGAGGATGCAGCGTCCCCTTGGCTGTTGTCATCCCACTCCTATTTGCATACGCATAAAAGCGGGAAGATTATAGATGCAAACCATGGAACCATCTCGCCGTCTCCCTCTGTTGCGCTCATCCACAAAGCACCAAGAACCGTAAATATGTCCTACGCTCAAAGGCTGATAACACAAGCCGACCGTGCACCTGCCCTTCTTTGATCTCATCATTCTGTCTGCAGATGTGGCCTGTAAAAGGTAATGGCGCTTCTGTTTCCTGACCTGGAGATGCGTGCCATTCCTGAGGAGGTCACAAAGATACCAGGCCTATTATGGTCTATGCCTGCTCTAATGCCCACTTTCCTTCTCCCATGCCTATAAAAGAGACAATCTATCAGGTACAAAATGCTGCACTCTGGACTAAGGAACCGATAGCGAGGGGAGAGCCTGTGCGTATGTGTTTGAGTAACAACTCCTTATGATGCCGTCAGAGAATGTGTATCTATAAAGCAGTAAAGTGGGGGGTGAGGGGTGGGGTCGCGGCTTATGATATCTAATCTTCCTTTGAAATTTGCTTATAAATTCTCAGGGTTATTCTATGAGATTCTGGGAATCAAATCTTGACCACAGAATACTGAATACACAGAATACGCAGAATACTGAAAATAAGTTTTCTGTAACTTTGATATTTTAAAGAGATAAATGATGTCTCATTACGCAACAATATGCTTTTTGAGTGTATTGTGGGTATCATCAGTGCTTAAAAAACACTGGATGACTGATATGATTCACTACGATGAATGATGCATAACTATCTGTCCTGTTTAGTTGGATTTAGTGCAATTTATTGTGCAAAACATGGAATAAAAATAATTTTCATAGCTTTTGATAGTACTTTGAATATAAGAAAATTGTATCTTGTGTACTGCAAAAAGTGTATTGTGAAAATGACAAATATAGCAATATTATATTTTTGCCATATTGCTGAACAATATCTCTCTGAATTTGGAAGATCTGTAAATAGACTTTTATAAATTGGTTATTAAGGGCCTTTAAATAATAATAATAATAATAATGAGAAGAAGAAGAAGAAGAAGAACGAGCAGAAAAAAAGGAAAAAGAAGGAGAAAAAGAAGAAGAAGAAGAAGAAGAATGAGAAGAAGAAGAAAGAGAAGAAGAAGAAGAAGAAGAAGAAGAAGACGAAGAAGAAGAAGATGAAGAAGAAGAAGAAGAAGATGAAGAAGAAGAAGAAGAAGAAGAAGAAGAAGAAGAAGAAGAAGAAGAAGAAGAAGTAGTAGCAGAAGAATCGAATGTTCAATAGTAATAAAAGAAGATGAATTTATCCATGAATGTTTCCGTATTATGCTGCAATGTTGCATAGCTATTAATGCCTGACTAAACAACTAATGCACTGAATAAAATCTGAATAATTGTAGTACTTTCATGGTCAGCTACTGCTTCCTTAGAACACCCATTCAAAATCTCCCGATCAACTAACACTGCAGCAACGACCCGCTCAAAACAGGTTCTGCACTTACAACTTTATTACCTTTAAAACCCTCAGTGTCTCACTGCAACGCAAAAGGCCGTTAAGCTGTGGGTGTGAATTGTCACAGAGGCGACAAAACGATTATATCGCAACATTTGGGCCATGATTTAAAACTGCCATTCATTGTCTTGGTTATGTATAGGAGTCTCTGCAGCCATCCTAGAGAATCTGGTTCTGCCATTAACTGTAAAAAAGAGCAACCGATTCAACTCTGATTTAGCACTTATTCAAAAAATGCTTTAAAAAAAGAAAATAATCATTTTAGTGTAAAAGGGTCAACAACTGCATTGCTTTTCATAATATCATGAAAAATTGAGGCAGTTTTTTGCATATTAAATTTGCAAACACATTGACTACACAACCTGAGAAGTAAAAATGTTTTGACACATTAATAGTGTTTCTATAGTAATCTTTACTTAAAGATGATCTGTTTTTCCGTGTGCCCTTTCATATACAGCATTCTTCCATTCTCACGAATCGAGCCGTGTGTGTCAGTCTATAAAGACTTTGTTACCTCAGCAAAAAAGCCAACTGCAATTAACGTCGACGTATTGTCAGTCTGCAAGTCGAACGCCCCCCCCTGCTGCTCTGTTTTCACTTTTGCACAGCCTTGATGTGAAAGAGTAGCTAGAATGTCTCATAAATGTCAACTGCCTTTCAAGCTTCGTTGATCTCAGCCGTGTAGCCTGCGTAATGGCTCAGCGCTGTGTATGGCATAGTGCTTCAGAAACGGACCCCAGGCCTATGAGCCTGATAAAGATGAGCGACCTGGTCCTACCACAGCCCCAAACTCTGCCACTAGTCCATTACAGCCTGCTTTCTATCTTCAAAAGGCCTGGGAGTGTCGTACGTGACCCGGTGCTGGTGGATCCCCTATGTTGGAGCTTTTCTCTGGGGGACGCCAGCCAGTCTCAGACGACGTGAAATCTGATTAGGCATAATCGAGTTGAAAACTCAAAAGAGCTGCTGGCTGCCGTGAAAAATGCACAGCCCGGTCACAGCTCATTGTGTGTCTTCTTTTTCTTCGTTAAACCCGGTAAAGTGGGTTAGTACAGGCAGCGCGCTGTTACATCGCCGAGACCTGAGGGTTTCAACAACCACACTTTACAGCCAAACAGCTAAACTTCTAGCGTTGGCCACATTGGGAGATATACTCCACTAACGACAGGAACATCTAAAATTACGAAGCTGAATTAACTGATTTACCAAGAAAACCAGTGTGCAGATGTTCTACTCAGGCCCCAAGGTAATATGTACACAAACGCACACACATATACAAATATATACACTGATCAACCACAACATTAAAACCACTGACAGGCAAAGTGTATAGGACTGATTATCAGGGTCAGGGTGGTGGGATATATTGGGCAGCAGGTGAACAGTCAATTCTTAAACTTCACATGTTGAAAAACTGGCCGAGCGTTAGGATCGGAGTCATTTTGACAAGGGCCTTATTGTGATGGCTAGACAACTGAGTCAGAGCATCTCCAGCACAGCAGGGTTTTTAGCAGGAGTGTTCCAGGTGTGCAGTAGTTAGCACCTAGCCAAAGCGATCCAAGAAAGGACAACCGGTGAACTGACACCAGGGTCATGGGCACCAGAGGCTCACTGATACATGTGGGGGGTTGGGGGCTAGTCTGTCTGGTCCGATCCTACAGAAGAGCAACTGGGGTGCAAAAAGTGATGCTGACTCTGATAGAAAGGGGTCAGAACACACAGTGCACCACAGTCAGAGATGTTTCAGCAGCATGAGGGACCTACTCAGTTTTAGGCAGGTGGTGTTATGGCTCAACTGTGAAACCCTCAAAAGTCAACTAGTAGTGTGTGGCGATTCCTGGATCGCAAATAAAACACAAACGCAGAACACAAATACACCTAAATAAATACGCTCATGTTTATTTGGGTTTGGTTTAGTCTAAGACCCCCAAAACAGCATCTCTCTTTAATGCCAGGATTTGGGATATTTTTTTAGTTTATTGGTTGTGACCGTTAGTTTTGTAAAACACAGCGTGAAACACACACATGTTGGTATTACTGTCTTTGTGAGAATATTCCACTGAATTCTGTAATACTGTATTTCAGTAATACTACACCCACCCCTAAACCTAACCCTAACCTTAACCTTAGTAAAACAAGACAATCATTCTGCTTTTTTAATTTCCCTAAAAATATTTATTTGTGAAAAAGCTTGGATCCTGAGTACCTCACTTATACAGATTTTCCTGTATTCCTGGCGTTATGAGGACATGTGGTCCTCACAAAGAGCGAAAAACATGTACAGACGCACACACACACACACACACACACACACACACACACACACAAACACACACGCTTATAATGAGTAAATACATTAAAAATGGTTTGGTTTGAACGGTAAACCCGCACACAAAAGGCGCCTCACCTCCACAGCGAGCGCATGTTTAGCTCTATTAGCCGCGGGCGGTTGTGTGCCGACGGCCGTGCTCTGCTCTGCTGCGCCGTGCTGTGCTACACGGGAACCTGGATGTGGCTTGAACCAGAAGCCAAAGCAGAAAACAGAAAGCGCTCACCTTCCTCCCGGAGCCGTATTTCGCCTGACTCCACCGGTCTCTGCTCTTGCCGGCGGGCCGCCGCGCCTCATCCTCCTCCTCGTCTCCTAGCAGCCCCGCGGATGCTGAGTCCGAGTCCTCGCCTTCCTCCAGCTCCTCTCCCTCCTCCACCTCCGCCGTCTTCAGCCTCTTCGGCGCTCGCTCATACTCCCCCTCCGCGTATTCCTCCACCAGCGACATGCTCGGGCCGATGGAGCGGCGCTTTCCGTCCGTTGCGGGTTTTATTTTTATTTTATTTTGGATGTTTGTTTTTAACGGCTCGCGAAACGTGAAAGCGCGAGGTGCGCGTCCGGTCCCTGCATGTGCTTCCTCGCGAGAAGAGCGAGCCGAACGTCCTCACGGACTTGTGCGCATTGGCGAAACCGCGCGTGAGCAACAGAGCGAGAGCGAGAGCGAGGGGGAGAGAGAGAGAGAGAGAGAGAGAGAGAGAGAGAGGGAGAGAGAGAGCGAGCGAGAGAGAGAGAGAGAGAGAGAGAGAGAGAGAGAGAAAGCGACGTGCGCGCGCCCTCTCTCGCTTCTTCTCTTACTGTTTTTCTCACCATGAACTGATTCTTTTGAAGGAATCAACAATGCCGATTCCAAACATCGTTTACGCTTAGTTCGGCATCGAATACATATTTACACCACACTCACGCTCAAAAAAGCTACATATTACATTGCAAAATGTTAAACGCACCGTTTCAGTCGCTTACAGCTCTCTGCGGACTGTAGCGCGCTTCCTCTTCCTGCGCTTTTGTTCATTAAGCGTCTGCTTCATTAACCGAGGACCGACATTATTAACCGAGGACCGACGAGATTCACTGTAGTCTGTGGAAGAGGATCAAAGTTGCCGCAGCTGGAAATTAATGAATCGTTTAATCAGACGCCCGAATCATTTAAACGAACAGTTCAAAAGAATCGGTTCTGTAAAAGTAATTCGAGCTTCGTTTCGTTATGTGACTTCGGCAGCTCGTGCGCATCACTCGAGGTCTTTCATTGGACGACCCGCTCCGGCTGACACCGCTCATTGGCTGAGAAAGTCGATTGTACAGCGTGAAGGATCCGCTATGTTTTTCTGACTCGAACAGGACAGACTCGACTAATTTACACTGTGCACATTTGACTGAAATGAGATAACTTGTAGAAGGGTATTTAAAAAAAAACATGCTTGTTAAAAAAAAAAATGTTTTATAGTTGTGTTAAATCACTGATTTCCAACAGCATGGATCTGTTCACACCTACCTTCTGACTTTTCAGTTTCATCCAAAGCAGTTTACGACTTCCAAGACGTGGAGCAGTGTAGTGGAACGGTACCTTGCTCAAGGGTACCTCAGTAGTGTCCACACCAGGACCTGAACCTGCGACCTTCAGGTCCCAAGGCCTAGACCAGCACTGCCACGATTCAGTTTAGCAGATGTGAAAGGTGCCTCAGGCCACAGTCCAGAGAAAAGGACCAAATTTGTTCCCACCAAAAGAGGTGGTCTTAGTCCACATCAGACTGAACCATGGTTTGGATCGTTTACAGTGTCAACATATTTGTTCTGGCTGGTCCAGACGTTGTTATAATAAATTTCCTATTTTATTTATTAATATAATTGATGTTGTTTGTTGTTGATTATTGTGTTGATTATAATGCTGTTATTCACATTTTTAGGTCCGAACCTATATGCTAAAGCTGTGGGAACAACAGTAAAGCAGTCCAGGGTGCAACTTAGGTCAAAAGCTAGGAGCTAAATGTGGAGGACTGAAATGGAACTGAGAAAAAGTTGATTCCTTAATTCACAAACATGGGCAGAAGTGAAATTAAGAGATAACAAACTTGTTGTTAGTTCAGTGCTCACTGTTAAAGGGAAGATCGCAGTTCAGGTAAAGGGAGGTGGCATGAAGGTCACTCAAGTCAGCTAATGAAACAAATCTTCTCGTTCGCATGTAAGAGCAGAAAGTGCTGCACAGGCCTAACAGATATCCGTTACATTTCATTTCATTTCATCTACCGACTGCTTTTGTTGCTGTGCCTTAAAGACTAACGGTTATATGTAAATGATCTCCGTTTTGATTGGCTGCCCTTTATTGTGCCTCATTCAAAAAGCAATCCAGACTGAAACACTCCATATAGCATCACCATGGTTGGAGGGGCACACTGCTGTAGACTGAATAGATGGGGATATGTAAATGAATTGGTTTTTCATGATGGTACAAAAAACAGTCCTTTCAGTACAGGCTGTTTTTATGGCTAGATTTGCATGCGGGGACCATATGGACTAAGAAGTAAATGATATGTTTTGACCCCTTCACAATGTTCATGCATAGTGTGAATATCATTAACTAAATTTGGTTTTACGTTGTAAAAATCTGAAAAGATGGAAGACAGAGGTGTTAATGTGCTTCATAGTGTAATGATGAGTTAACACGATGCAGTAAAAAATTCCTTTCAATTTTCGTATTTTGTTCTTAATTAGAAATCTAAGGTCTGATTCTGCTGCAAGGCAAGCACACCGCTCTACACCAGCAACAGTCCTCAGGCAAAACTACAAACTCCACATTCAGCAACATCTGTAGCCTGTGTAAAATGTTATGTCACTCTGGATAAGAGCATCAGTCAGATACATAAATGTCAATCTAGTTTAGCTTTCGTTTTTCTATGTGTAGGCATATCACCTACGTTTCATTTACATTGAATAATAAAAGGTTTTAGCCCTTATGAACCAAAATGACTATTATTTTAATAGCTATGCCTTCTGAAAGGAAAGGAAGGAAAGAGGAGGGCGAGAAGAAGAGGAAGAGGAGCTTCTTTTTACGTTGAAATCTAACCACTAACCTGTAAAAAGATGAGATCACTTGACAATATAATGTGTAAAGCAGTTATGGGTTGTTACTGTTGCAACAAACCTGCTTCACCATAAGGAGCTTTTACTATATTCAATATATATAATCATTACATTTGCAGGTCTATAATAAACAGATCTATATAGTCGCTGATGGAAGTAATTCGGGCAGTGGAGGCCTAGTGGTTAGGACATTGCCCTTGAGAACTGAAAGTCGCAGGTTCAAGTCCTGACCCAGGCACTACTGAGGTTCCCTTGAGCAAGGTGCCGTCCCGCTACACTGCACCCTGGGTGCTGCTGCCTGCTGCTCCACGTGTGCACGTGTGATGGGTTAAATGCAGAGGTCTTGGTGCTTGAGTGTGTTCACAATGATAAAATTGTCAAACATTAATCCTCAGATCTTCAGTTTTGGAGTTTCTTACTCTTTTTTTTTACATGATCGGAAAATACCATTTGTCCTTAAAATTGTGTAAAATATTTACGATGATTGGACCTATAGAAATGTTCCAAAGTTCTTCTATTATAAGTTATACATTCCTGTAGGCCTGTGAAAAAGCAGCTTTACAGAACTTGCAGTTCTGATGTAAGTACCAGTAACTTCCAAGGGCAGTATATAAAGTCTGTACCCAGTGATGCTGCTCCTTTCAGTGGGGAGCAGGTGAGATGAGTCGTGTTGCTGCCCAGTCGACTTCAGGGGAGAAAGCATGAGACTGAGCAGCATGAGTACACGGGTGACGCAGATCTCCGGCGGGTGCTGCAAATAACCGCTCTATTTTCAGGAGCTGCCCAGCAAAGTATTTGTTAATGTGTTGAAAGGCTTATAGAACATCACAAGCTGAACATTTTCACCATAGGAGTTTACTTTAGACTTGCTCCACCAGTCACAAAATATCATCGCTGCCCAAGAAAAACATTTTCAAATTGGTACGTTTTCAGGAGAAGGAAAAATGTTCCTTACTTCTAATCTAAGTAAATGGAAGAAGATTTCAGAAGAAGTGATTTTGTAACATCATGTTTCTGTTCATCATGAAAGTTTCACAATGTAAAGTCCAGCTGCTGTCTTGATGTACAAAAACATATGTAAGATAAATATTGAAATTATGACTGTAATTGTCAATATATGAATAATTATTATATTTGTTATTGTTATCTCTACTAACACTACTACTACATTGCAAATGTGCTCTACTTCAAACATGCAACACGTTTTTTCTAGTCACAACTTCATCATGTCATTTTCTGCACAATCATCAAATCGTTTATTTGTAAGCTGTAGAATGACAGAATTTTAAGGGACTCGGATGTGTCTTTATTTTTGGATCAAAGACGCTCAGAAGTGAATGGAAGTGAATGGAGAGCTCCTCTCAAAAAGTCCTCAAGCATCACACTTTGGACTACGAAGGGGTTGGTCTTATTCTTGATTCGGGTACATGGGAGGTGGCATGAACACAAATGCTGAGGATCTGTGAATGCAGTTTACCTGGCTCAGATGTGTCAGAAAGTGGAGAACAAGAAAAATATGGATTGAATCTGGACTGGACTGAGGAACACTGGTCTGCCCTGTCCTTGACATTAGCATGTTATGAGGAACATTCGACCATTATCTGTCTCATACTGAAGAATTCAGAAATGTTTCTCTTAAACTCCAGTTTGTTGTTCAGTTGTATATGATAAGATTTTAATTGAATAAAAAGTATGTTTGACCTCCCTCTGTTATTTCCCCACTTTGTTAGAAAGTCCGGTCAGACTTGTAGACCTCAGCATGGGGTAAATATCTCAAACCATTAAAATATGCTGTTAAAAAACACCAAAATCATTCTTTCATTCCCCAAGCCGTTTAACCTAGGCCGGGTCACAGGAGGTGCTGGAGCCTATCCCACCCACCAGAGCAAAAGGCAGAGATACAGTTTCTACACAGATCTACAGACACAGCAGGAACATACAAACTCCACATAGAGTGGGGCAGGAATGGAATCCAGGTCCTTCGTGCTGTGAGATGACAGCACCATGCAATGCACCATAGAGGTATCCAACAAATACAAAATAGTTGATTTTATTCAAAAATCCACATTTTTAGGTCAGCAGATGTGAACCGGAAAAGATAAGATACTTTTCATTCCCCATGCACAACAGTGAGCCTTGGGCATCCATGAACCAGTTCATCGATTGTCCTTCCTTGGATCACTTTTGGTAGGTACTAACCACTGCGTACCAGGAGTACTCCACAAGACCTGCCGTTTTGGAGATGTCCTCAGACCCTTATGCTCGCTCAGAGGCAAAAACAACGAAAGCAGATGGCACAGGAAAATTCATGATGCCAGTGACAGCTGTGAACTGCAAGTGGTGGCTACAAGTGGTGAGTATTTTCCCATTCTATATTCCTGCTTTCTTGCTGTGGAAAAGTACAGGTAAAGATGACTTCATTCACCATCAGATGCTGTATAAACATACATTACCAGCTTAAATGATTCCTACTGTATTACCACATAAGATCAGCTTGTATGACTATTGTATGCCCACTGATACTGAAATATAGCCCCTGTACAGTTGTGACTATGGGTCTATATACTGCACTACACCAAGTACTGTTTCTAGACTCACACACCCTGATATATAGTGTTTTAAATAGATATGACACCACTTTTACCTTTCTGATATGGAGGCAGTACCACAGTGGTGTAATGTTAAATCTGAGTGAAATGATTCACCAATCTGATACTAATATCAGAAATTAGTCCAACACTGGTTCAAATCCCTGGATCGGCAATCGGTTACAATGGGCTGATCCATGCGGTCAACCTGTTCAGTTCAATTCTGTGATTCAATGTTTGTGAACATGCGCATGCTAACTGCAATTCAGTTCATTTCTATGTTTTTTGAACAAGTTGCTGGTGCACAATTGTTTTAATAATTCATACAGCTTACATGTATTTCATACAGCTTATATGTATTTGTTCATTTTTGTTTTACAGAGTTAGGAAAGCAAAGTCAAGCCTGATGTTGCCATTCACATACAAGTCTCTTCCAAACAGTGAGACATACAGTTTATTAATTAAACACTGGTATTGGATCACTACTCAGAATTAGCCGATACCTTAAGCCTCTGTATCCATATCAGTATTGGGACTGAAAAAGTTGGAGTGAATCTTTAATCATTACCCTAAGAGACAAACATCTTCTCTTTAATGTTCTTTTCATTAATAACAATCTGGACTAACATTACTTGAGATTGCAACTGACTTGACAGTTGAAGATGAGGATTGCAAAAGATTCTTTCAGATCAAGATGCTAACATTAGCATGTTTTGCGTTGATATTGTTCATTGCCTGTTCATTCGAACCTGTCTTCCCCCATTATTGGATGGTCTTGTAGATCTGTGACCTTTTGAACTGGTGCTCCAATGAGAGGAGATGGTGGTACTTCCCCCAAAATAACAGCAGCAAAAAAAAAACAATCCAGTAACTAGTGAAGTGAAAACCACTATTTGTCACACAAAGTACATGGGGTGTACAATAAAATGTGGTTTCTACATTTAACCCATCCACACGTGGAGCAGCTTGCTCAATGGCAACTCAGTGGTACCTGGGCAAGGCCACCACTGCCCTGACTTAACTACTATGATTTATTCAGTATCAGCTATGAAACCTATATGTAAAGTATGAGAGTGAGGAAGTAAACCATATTTGGAGTTTAAGAAATTAAGAGATGCTGAGATACACACAGTCTAAAGATGGATAAAACCAAAGAAAACAGCTAGTACCTTATCAAGACTAAGCTTTCATTTGTGTGCACTCTTTGAAATTCGCTCATGCTTAACTCACTTAAAGGCATCACTCAAAGAGCACAATTCATTTACATACCACCAGACGCTGCCTGGGCAATTAGCTGCTGCTTGGGCCTAAAACCCTGCACGCCTTTCTTCTCCCTCTCCTCGAGCGAACGCACACTCAGATGAAACTCGCCGAATGAGTAAGAAGCACTGAGCTCCGTGTAGGCCTAATCGCGAAGCATTGTGGCCTATTACCTTCAATTTGTCTGCACTACGCCGCCTTTGTTCACAGGGGGGTGAAGACGTTGGTGAATATGAATCAGACAAGGATTTTCACAGCTGGCTGATAGGCAGCTGCTGCTGTTGCTACTGAAGCTGAAGACTGTTTATGCGAAAAAAAGGAAACCTTGTTATATGCCCAAAGAGATTAGGGAAGCGAAGGATTCTCCAAGGTCGACTAAACACAGGAGAGCTTTCACCATGCTTCTGTTACAATAGGCTATAGCAGGGTAAAGTCTACTTCATTTACACCTGATTCAGCTCATCAGCTGATTCTCAATGCCTTCGGGAGTGTTGGTGTGTTAGTGTGTTAGGAGCAGTGGCGGACCATGAATATTAAAACAAGGCCTTCAGTTGGTGCCATATATGTCAAAACTTGGTCAAAAATGAGGAATGAAATATCTGTAATAATGCTAATTTTAGTCAGGACCCATATGGGATTCTGGTTGGAATGTATTCCATGGTGATGTGCCTATTTGAGGCAAACATTTGCATATCATCACTGTCAAACAAAAACATTGTAGCTCACCTTGTATCCAAAATCACAGTTTTACAAGAAAAGCAAAAACCTTCTTTACCTATAATGGGAGTCAATGTAAAAAAGAATTTTGTAGGTGTTTTTCTCCTGGTCCACCAATTATAGTGAAAATCTGATGCAATGCAAATGTCAGCTGGCGTATTGAATGTAAAATATGAGAAAAATTAAGATACAAAATTGTACCTACAGCGATACAGCGATAGTATATTTTCCCTCAGTGTTGCAGCTTTACAGTGACACTTTTACAGAGCTGTGGAATAGAGCTGTTTCTCATTTCTAACAACTGACTCAAACCTGGTTAGGCCGTCTCTGATATCAGCAGTCTATGAAGTATCTAAGACTTTGACAAGGTCTAGGGTGACATTTTCTCAAAATGTGATCGGTTGATTCCACTGTGACTTCCTAATTGTACTGACAGTTAATCTGATGCATACGGCTTTCAGCTATTGAAGGTCTAACCAATGGGAGAGCTCACTTGACTGCTTCTACCTAGAGACCTAATCTAAGTGAAAAATTTTCCGTTGGCGATTTAACCATGTTATCTTTTTGTCCACAATCAATTTTAATCAAAGTATAAATACACCACTGCCCACAAGACCACTGCATTTAACCCATCACACGTGCACACGTGGAGCAGTGGGCAGCTATCAACCACAAGGCCACCACTGCCCAGCGTGAGTTCTCTCTCCTGGTTATGAAAAACTCTGCAAACCAGGTTCCTCCAGGTTCTAAACTCTTGCTGTTACCTTCACACTTTGTGCACACAGGAAATCCTGTATTGCCAAACATTACTTACCATTTTCTCTGTGATCTCCCTAAACAGCTTGTGAGAACAACTCTGAAAAAACACTGACCTTGAGATTTCAACGGGCTTTAACAGAAGTCGTCTGGTGCTCGTTGGCTTGAGCCGTAGAGATTTGTTTGTTTGCTATAGCTGAAGCCACCGCTTTTGTACTGAAATGGCAGCTGCTTATTTTCATTCTACACACTGTCAATGCTGAGCCCTTGGCAGAAGCGAAAGGCAGCAGGTATCTGTGAATACCTGAGCAGCGTGGGCTCAGAATGCAACAGTTTTTCTTGGGCAAACTTTCGTTGTTTGCCTGGCAAAGTCTTCTCTCCGTCTAAAGGCTCAAGTCACAAAACTGAATGTAAACAAATGCAGTGTTTTTACCTGGTTCGCAATGGTGTTGTCCTTAACCCTTTAGTGGCCACACTGAGAAAAAAAACCAATGAATTTTATTTCTTTACATTTATTTATATTAATTTGGGGCAATAATAACAATAATTTTTTTTTTCAAGAACCTCATTGTTTTTCAAACATAGGCCTCTAAGATGAAAGGCCCAGTCAAGATTTCTCTTTATCATAAAACTCTAAATACATAAACTAATTTGTAAAGACCAAATAAAATTCTTTGATTAATCTTCTTAGAGAAATTCATAAAATGTCCTCAATGTGGGAACCACTTGCAACTAGCAGTCTCTGTGTAACGTCTTATGAGGAAGCTGACTGAAAAGGTTTACTGAATAAAGAAACAGTCAAATCAAGTTGTTGTTTTTTTTGCCAAGTTCAAACAAGTGGCAGTGATGGAACAATCGGGTTGAGTTAAGCTCAGTGAATGTTTCAGTAAAAAATAGGCAATAGAGCAAATAACTGCACAGGACACTAAAGGGTTAAAGGGGAACGCTGCAAAAATACGAAATCTTTTTTCTCTTTCTCAGATTTTGGTATTTTTTCATACTTTTTGCTTTTTTAAAGAAATGTTTTTAAACTACAGGAAGTGTGACCAGGTTGTTCTCTGTCACACTGTGAAAGTAATTACTCAGGATCAGAAAATAGCCAACTATTAATAAAGATTTTGTGTAAATAAGCTCTATGCTTACTTTAACTGTTTTACGGTTTGTAAGAAAATGTTCCAAAAATTAGCAACTGTATTCTTAAGTATGAAGTGATGTCATTGCACTTCCTGTTGACATTTACATGTAGGTCATTATGGAGAGCATGTGTTTATTTAGTACTTATTTGTAAATACATTTTTTGTCCTTTTGTAATTTTTTCTCTTTTGGTCTGGTAGTTGGTTTTGTTCAGTAGTGAACATTTCTTTGGCACTTTAACTTGAAATACCCCATGCGTCTCTTGTTCTGCTGAACCATCACAGGCTAAATTCTTTTTGCTTTTAAAATTTACACCAGTTGCCCAAGTGTCTTAGTGTTAGTGCTGGCTTTGCCCTTTCTCTACCCCCATCACTGTGCACAGTGCTGGCCAGCACAGATGTCTGTTAGCTGATGTAACAGAACTGATGGTAAGTGTTCTCCTCTACGCGTTTTGAGCTGGCTAATGGCATGCATCAATAGCAATTCGCGTTTACACCTCGTCTTCAGTTATCTTCTCTACTTTTTTGAGTTGAGGCTGTACAGTAATTTTGATCAATTTTTCAATATTTCAGAATTATTCAGTTCTTGAGGTAAAAAGTGCACTAATGTGAAAAGAAATGCAAGTTTTAGAGAAAAACTACAGCCTCTGCTTCCTTTACAGTGGTAGTAATAAGAATCTGGGATCACAGCCTGTACAACACAAATAAATCCATTAAATTTACTATCAGAAATGACAAGTGAACCTAAGAGTTCAAATGAACGTGACTCTTTGTCATTGTGAACACACTCAAGCACCACAACGAAATGTGACCTTTGCATTTAGCCCATCACACATGCACACGTGGAGCAGCAAGCAGCTACCAACAGCGCCCGGGGAGCAGTGTAGTGGGACGGTACCGTGCTCAAGGGTACCTCAGTAGTGCCCGGGCTGGGACTCGAACCTGCGACCTTCAGGTCCCAAAGGCAGTCTAACCACTAAGCCAGCACTGCCCAAATGTAATGTTGATGAAAAGTTTACCTTGGTGACTATTTTTGCTAACCTTGCATGGAAAAACAATGGATTTCTTCTTTAACCTCACAGACTGCACACTTTGGCAGTAGAAATGTCAGCAGGGTGATCATTAGTGCATTTTTCAGTGCACACTCACAAGATTCGGAACGAAGCGTGATCCCTTCACCTTATCGATACAGTCACATTCAAAACTTACTAACCAAGTAGAGTGCATGTCTTAGCAAAAATGCCTGAAAGCAGTTTCGATACTGACTAGCCACTTCTGTAGATCAGAGATAAGAGACCTAGATACATTATGCATTATACAACAAGCAGAGCCATTACTGGGCTGTAGAACTGACTTGCTTTGTGTCTGGGAGAAGGTGAACCTCTTTGTTTGTCCATCTGATGGTACATAATTGGGTCAAAGATACTCACTCTCTACTTTATTTGAAACACCTACCATGGATCACCTCTAACTAACCTCTGTACTGATGAGCTCCACTGACCTTATAGGTTCACTATATATAATTACAGACAGTTGTGCTTTTGTTGGTGAATATCTTGTCAGCCACCCTCCACCCACCCCATTCCTCATGGGTCAGTTTCTGACCACAGAACTGTCATTGACCAGATTCTTTTTTTTGATGGTGGAGCATTCTCAGCACATCAATGAAATGGTAGTGTGTGTGTGTGGTGCTGGTATAAGTGTATCAGGCACAGCAGTGTTGCTTAATTACAGTTATACACCAATCAGCCATAACATTAACACCACTAACAGGTGAAGTGAATAGCATTGATTTATTTCATTATAATGGCATCTGTCAGAGGCTGGGCTATATTAGGCAGCAATTAAACAGTCAGTTCTTAAAGTTTATGTGCTGGAAGCAGAAAAAATGCGTGAGCATGAGGATCTGAGCCACTTTGACAAGAGTCTTATTGTTATTTATTAGACGGCTGAGTCAGAGCATCTCCAAAACAGCAGGTCTTGTAGAGTGTTCCAGGTCTCCAGTAATTAGTACCTACCAGAAGTAATCCAAGGATGGACAATGTGTGAATCAACAACAGGGTCATGGGCTCCAAAGGCTCACTGATGCATGTGGGGAATGAAGGCCAGCCCTCACTGTGGCATTATTTTGACAGCCTTATTCAATTTCACAACATTTATCTCCATCCAGAGTTGCACTTAGTTTGGGGTGAGAACTTGCACTGAAAAAAGGGGAGTTCTGTAAAGTCTCCTCCAGCACGTCCCAAAGACATTCCGTGGGGTTAAGGGCAGGACTCTGTGGTGGCCAATTCATGTGTGAAAACGATTCCTTGTGCTCCTTGAACCACTCACAATTTGAACCCAGTGAATCTTGGCAATGTCATCCTGGAATATGCCCCTGCCATCAGAGAAGAAAAAATCTAAAGCTGTGGTAACCTGCACATTCAATGCATTCAGGTACCCAGCTGACTTCATTTTATTGCCACATAATGTTCCTGAGCCTAGATCTGACCGTGTAAAACACCTTCAGATCATAACACTGCCTTCAGAGGCTTGTACAGTGAACACTATGCATGACTAGTGCATCACTTAATGTGCTTCATCTTGATGCACCCTTCACTCTTGAATAGGATAAATCACATGATCACATGACCTAATTTCCATTCTTCCGCACTCTAGCCCTCTAGCCCTAAACCCTTTTTTCACATTTGCTGGGCAGTGGTGGCATAGTGGTTCGGACATTGCCCTTGTGAACTGACGGTCGCAGGTTCAAGTCCTGGCACGGGCACCACCGAAGTACCCTTGAGGAAGGTATCATTCTGCTACACTGCTCCCTGGGCACTGTTGATAGCTGCCCACTGCTGCAAGTGTGATTGGTTAAATGCAGAGGTCATGTTTCGTTGTGGTGCTTGAGTGTGTTCACAATGACAAATAGTCTCCTTAATTTAAAAAAAAGAGTTCTTTTGTTGCTACAAAGCTATTAGGTCCCAATCCTGTGAGTTCTTGTCCCATTGTGCTTGTGTATTTTCTCTCACCTTTACTGTTAAACAAACCGTTAGTTCTACAGTTGAGTTTTATGTTCACACATTATGGGCTTTATCGTGAAAATCGAACTCAAGGCATATCTATCATTTATGGTCGTGTCCAAATCTATTTAGCTATTTTGATGGCAGAAAAAACAGACTTCGCACCAGGTCAAGGCTCAAAACGGTTGTCCTAACTCTCTCAATTATTCAGAGGTGTTCTTTGAGTTCAGAATGGCACGTCACCTCACTTTAAAAGACAGGGGTGCCTGAGGTATGGTGGATTGCTATTATAATGGATCTTTACCTGGCAAACCAGATCGATTTTCAACGAGGAAAGGGCCAAATAAAGCAAAATAAAGCACTGTTTCAGACGCCACTAGTACACTAGCATGTACCTGTGCCTATTAATACTATTGTGATATTTTTGGCTATATCCAGATACACAATAATTATCCCAATATATTCTAAAGCATATATGCTCCATTTATACTTTTGGGGCAGTGGAGGTGTAACAGTAAGGGAGTTCCTCCCGTGACCTAAAGGTTGCTGGTTCAAATCCCAGGCTGGTACAAGTACTACTGAGGTACCTGTAAGCAAGCTACTGTACCCAAGCACTGCTCATGTCAGCTGCTCACTGCTCCTACACGGATCCAGAGGTCACATTTCATTGTGGTGCATTGTGTGCTGTGCTGTGATCACAATGACAAATAATGATGATTCTAATATCCCCTGATAAAGCAGGCTTGTTTTTTAGTCTTAGCCTTAGTGGTTTCCACTGGAACAGTCATAATGTTGCATGTAAAAAAATCACAACCAAGTTCAATTTAACACAATGGTATTGGAACACAATGGCTAGGGACCTACTTTGTTTGTCTGTCTGGTGGTACATTATTAGGTCAATGACACTATCCACTTACCTTGGATCACCTCTAACTGAGCTCCACTGACCTTAGGTCCACTATATACAATTATAGATAGTTGCTCATCTGTTGGTGCACAACAGTCACCTTTTACCCAACCCATTCCTCATGGGTCAGTTTCTGACCACAGAACTGACCAGATATTTTTTGGATGATGGAGTATTCTCAGCACAGAAATGTCATGGCAGTGTGTGTGTGCGTGATGCTGGTATCAGGCACAGCAGCTTTGCTTAAATACAGGTATATAGTTTACCATAGTGCCTGGCCAAAAAAGTCACACATATAGCAAACTGCAATACACTGAGTATATTCAACAAACTGCCCAGCAATACGTGTTTTTTTGTGTGATGTAGGCCAATAATTTGACTCTGAAACACAATAACATCTATTGGACACATCCATCCATCCATTTTCCAACCGCTTCTTCTGTTTCCGGGTCACGGGGAAGCTGGAGCCAATCCCAGCTGACTG
>JBBPDA010000039.1:2256637-2268799 GCA_037974385.1 Arnoldichthys spilopterus | reverse complement strand
TAAGTATATACACTATATGTTGAATGCATGTTGTAAATACAATATGCAGAATATATTTATACTCGGTATATTGTACCCCATTGTATACTGTATCCTATATTGAACTGTACAGGTTATCAATATTGAAGATTGTGCATTGTACATTATAGTCTCAATGGTCCTTTGTATATTGTGCACTGTATATCGTCTGTTATGTATTGCATTGTGCCGCAAGTGTATCGTTTGGTATCATACACTACTGCCTTTATCTTACATGTGCACTGCCTGTATCCTAACTGTGTCTTACACACTAGCTGGAAACAAATTCCATGTGTGTGCAAACATTTTCGGTCAATACAGCTCACTCTGATTCTGAACAGTCGCAACTGCCCAATGGGAACCAAACACTCAGGGTGACACTCGGGATGCATTTTGGTAATTTTGCTTACAAGGGGGGTGGCATTCTCCCTCATATCTGTTTATTACCATTTGGCTAGAGCTGCTGGTTCTGTAGTTGGCCTGTTGGTGGACAGTCATAGCAGAGATGATTTGCCCCTCAAAACATCTGCTGTGGTTGACTGAGCTGTTTTGACTAGGTAAAAATGATCGATATACGCTTAAAGAGCCCAGCCCGGCATCACGATGATAGTTTTATGTCACCCCTGAGCCCTTTTAAACCTAGCATCCTGTTTGAAATGGCTGAAGGTTTAGACGGTGAGTGGCACACTCAGTGCCTCCTCCTCTCCCATTTTAATATTTATGAACCATCTTTCTTTCCCTCGTCTGTGCAGCCCTTGATATCTAATTGGAGCTTCTTGGAATACACTTAGCTTTGTTTTCGAGAGGACACAGGGTAAATAAGTCTCGGCCTTGGCTCACGACAGACAGCAGAGACGCATGGATGCCTCATAGCAAGGGCATAATGGAAGCAGCAGGGAGTGGGAAGGCACTCTGGCTTTTAATGGCCCGCTGCTCTGCTTTCCCTGCTCCCTCTGACAGACAGACACACACACACACACACACATTTGTTTTTATACAGTGTCTGAACAGAGGTCATACATTTATCCCATGTATATTCTATATGCTTAAGTACCTATTTGTAATATGTCCAGTGTGTATGTGTCTTTAAGTACATTTATATTATTATGTGTGTCATATTACATATTATACATATATACACATAGTCTTATGTAAAAGTAAAATACCAACAGTAAGACATCTGGCTTTTGAAATACCTTGCACAATTCTCTCAGACACATCATATAGTCTGGCAGTTTCATGGGCCAAAAGCCACAGAAAACATGATGCTGGAGAGCTGAGCTCGATATCTCAAAAGCTGGCTGCCCTGGTTTTCGTTGTTCCCCATGTTGTGGTCACTGGAGAAGTGTTGGAGCAGCTTTTCTAAATTTGCAATGATGGTGTGGGGTATATCTTGGTAAAAAAAAAAGTGATGAATCCAGCAACCTCAATATATCTAGAAACCTGTCATATTTTTGTGAATGGAGCCACCATGCTTAGGGGAAAAGCTGAACAGCAGGCCAACTTTAATGGATCAGCATCAGAACCACTTACTTTTACAGATTGAACTATTTCACAGTGCATGACAAAACAGCAACAATTAATTAATTAAAGAAATAAACAAATGCAATGAAACATATGTTTTACATATTTATTGATTTTATTAATTATTTATGATTTTAATAATTTACTTAATGACATATTTTTGTTTAACATTGTCATTCCTCTACTTCTATAGCTTTGTGGTTGATAAATGGTAATGAATTGCATGTGGGTGGAGAAGTCAAAGCTAATGGCCCAGAGCAGGGGTGAAGTGGTCATAGGTGCTAGCTAACCCAAGGAGGTGGTGGAGCAGTCACAGCGATATAAAAAGAAGGCAGAAGACCTTAAAATCAATGGAAGCATGGAGTTGGGTAGATAGTGTCCTCTTCAGAGGACTTCTATCTGTTGATAGATGCTGTAGGTATAGATCTGGACAGTGAGTGTTGTCTTTTGAGCGCATTCATATTTATTATCACTTCAACAAGGTAATGAAAATAGATATATTGTCCCCAGTAGGCGGGTGGTGTAGGGGTCATCGCTATTGGCCCAGGGGTTGGTGTCTGACATTCCGGATTTCTTTCTAGCTCATAATGTCATTATTTGCTTTTGTTTTCTTTAGTTGGATGAGTACACAATTAAAAAATATTTTCAAATAGCACCATAGTCAAACTGAACACAGCTAAAATGTGTCTGGCAAGAAAGCCATTTCACTTAAATGGGAAAATATGTGAGACCAGGAAAAGGAATTTGCTTGTGGTAGCATTTAATTTAGCTTCATGCCAAGTCAACCTCAACCAAACAAATTCACTAACCTAAGACTGAGACATTTAAAAACAAGGCTGCAAACCATGGCATTTTCTTTCTAAACTGCTTCATAGTCAACAAAATGTTTCTCATCCCTCACAATTCACACATCTAGTGCATGTACATGGAATTATGTTTCCACCAAACATCATATTGGGAATGCCCAAGGTTTTAGCCTTATGTTCTTGTTAGATACCAGAGGGGAGCCCTTAGGGCATTCTAAGCCTTCACTGAAGACCTAAATAATATTTTGGAATTTTAAAAGTAGAGGTTTGTATTTGACCTCAGCAAGTTTTGCAGTACAACGTCATTATTACGTTTTAATTCAAAACAAAAGGACAACATTTCCCAAACAGCCACTGGAAAATTACAGATCACATTTTTCTATATTTTCTATAGTGTATAGTGGAATATTTTTGGTCCCGTCTTTAGTTGTTTCTGTCACTCCAGCAATGATAATATGTTAACTTGACATTTTGTCTGTTTCAGTGAGGCCATGCATGTCAGTCCCCTCACACCTCTGTTCATTGCTAGCAGCAACTGCTCCACAAAAATGTCATAATAAAAAATTTAGCTTATTTTCTCCTCATCCTCGTGATCACCTGCTCATGAATTTCATGGTAAATTTGCTGCAAATTGGTTTATAATTAAAATTCATAATGACTTAAGTGACGTCTGTGTTTACTATCATACAGAAGCAGGCTGCATGTTGCGTTTGTGCATAAAAGTGACTATTTGTCAATGTGAACACACTCAAGTACCACAATGAAATGTGACCTCTGCATTTAACCCATCACACATGCACATGTGGAGCAGCAGGCAGCGGTCAATAGGGAGCAGTTTAGTGGGACGGTACCTTGCTTGAGGGTACCTCAGTGGTGCCTGGGCCAAGACTTAAAAGGGCAAGCTCCTAACCAGTAGGCCACCACTGCCCGTGGTGTATGTGGGTCAGTTCATGTCCAGTCCATGCAGAAAATCTGATAATGGCCACATGTAAGAAGCAATTTGAACAGCCAAAACAAAAAACTATGGATCTGAGAGATACGTCCGAATTGAACACATAGGCTCATTACAACACATTTTTATGTTCACATTACAAGTTTTCTTGCAGAATTCAGATTGTTTCTGCATCTTTTTGCCTTGATTGCTCACATTTACAATTGTGGCACAGTTTTCCCTATTTGTTTTCCCTCTTCAACAAGGCTCATAGTGAAAACATAGTTAAGCTGGCTCTAATGTTGGTTTAAAAGATCAGATTTTTGTGTTCACACAGCTCTGAAAAAATCACATTCGTAACACACATAGTCAAAACGTCCCATTTGGGAAGAATCCCTCCCATACTCTCCCCACACACTGAACTGCAAACTGATCTCTGATTTACAGACTTGAGGATCTCACCTTTAAATTCAAGGGTTTATCATCCCTTTCTTGTTCACACCCTCCTGTGCTGCCCTCCACCCCACCCCACCTTCTCCTTTCAAACGACGCATTGCAGCCAACTCCGTACCCTTTCACTCATTCTCTTTCTGTTACTTGCAGCTTTGTCTGGTGCCGCATAATGAGGGCGGAAGAGCAAGAGAGGTGGGAAGGTGGGATGAGAGAGAGAGAAAGAGGGGCAGAAGGAGAGAGAGAGAGAGAGAGAGAGCAGCTGTGTGTATTGATCTGCTAAGTCTTGAGTATAATGGGTGTTAATGTGAGAGGGTGTGAGAGGGAGGATGCAGTACTGTGTGTACAAGAGCATGCATGTGCTAAATGACACCATGTGCTGTATTTTGCAGCGGATATGCCACTTGTCTCGGCTGTCACGCACTTCTCTTTCTAACACGTATGACAAATCTGTGGTTCACAACTTCAACAGCAGGAATATAGACCACCCATCCTATTTTCTCGCCTGCCCAAATGACAGGGTCAGATCTAATCTGGACACATTTTCTGAATGACTATGGTATCATTAATTCTGAAATTGTATCAGGATGAATGTGACCCTGGAATCTAATGTCCTAGAAACTATTTGGCATCAGCTGATTTTAATCAAATTGTTCATTGATCAAACAATACGTACTCACTGGTGGTCCCGACCACTGATGAACAGAGTAAAGGGGGCTAGCAAATGACGCAGAGAAACAGATGGACAGCAGTTTGGACCTGTACACTAGAAAGTGTTAGTGGAAAACCAAGCTAAATATGAACAAAAAATGAAGTTTCAGGCTGGGTTCAGGCCATTTGTTAATGAGTTGGTTTTTTGCCCTCACCATGGCTGTTGGGGTCAGGGTCAGGGGTCCGGTTCTGTGTCATACCCATGCAGACCTATGGTTTCAAAGACTTGATGAATGTGTGCCGAGGAGCATTCAAGTTGTCTGCCGTAATGGGTAACTGGGTTTGGGCCATTTTTAACTAATTATTTTTATGTAGTAGATTTAGTTGAGATCATGTTGAGAGGAGATTACAGGTATGGGTCAGGGTTGGGGTCAGGGGTCTGGTTCTGGTTATACCTATGCAGACCTCCAAAGGCTCCAAAGTCTTGTAGAATGTATGCAGAGACGCTTTGCCATAGCGGCCCAAAACCTTACTAAGACAGCTGCTCATCTATACCAATACCTTATTATTTCTATAGACATGTTATGATGCTGAGGCAAGTGGTGTGACAAGTATGGACTCTTTTCTTCTCAATAATGGATGGCTTCATGTTTCAGAAAGAAAAATGGAATGAAAAAAAGACTGAAAAGAAAGAAAAGGTGCACTAGTAACAATAGCTGCTTTCGTTCAGCCCCAGCAGTCTGCAGACACTCTTGTGAAAGAATGTGCAACAAAGAGGGCCATTAAAATGGGCTGCTGAAAGAGGACAAGGAGGGGAAATGGCCACAGGGGGCACCGTGGAGGCTCAGACATTTCTGCTGTGGGTTTCACATCTTCACACTGTGCTTGCCGGCTGCCCATTGCACAGGCCTGCTGGTGGGCTGGGGTGAAATCAGCTCTGTGGAGTGTGTTATTGCAGCCCAGGATTGCAACTGAGAGGATGGAGAAAGCAGGATGGTCTGTGATCAGTACTGAATATAAGAATATTATTGTTTTTACAACACAATACATTTTCTCCATGTAACACATTTGAAAGTGACATGAATCAAGAATGAAGCTCATTCTATTGGCCTTCTAAGTAAGTAGGAACTTATTTCTTGACCAGAGATTATAATAATAATTACAAGCAGAGCTTACACTTATTCAGTGAAAGTGACTGTTGTTGTGAACACACGCAAGCACCATAATTAAATGTGACCTCTGCATTTAAACCATCACACATGCAGCAGCAGGCAGCTATCAACAACACCTGGGGAGCAGGGTACCTCAGTGGTGTCTGGGCCGGGACTTGAACCAACGCCCTTCAGTTCACAAGGGCAAGGTCCTAACCACTAGGCCACCTTGCAGGCAGAGACTGAACGATAGCCTGGCATACTGGGTATTTTCCCAATGGAACATTCCAAGGGGCTGATTCAATTCAATTCAGAATTCAGAAGTCAACTGAATCCACTAACCACTAATCAGTAGTGTACCAAAGGACCGTAATGAGGATTGAAGTAGAATAGAGAAGACGTCTGAGGCAGAATTGGACAGGAAAAACTTTGCTTACAATTTAAAAAGATTCCTTATAAGCACAGTAGTACAGGCCACTGTGAGGCTTGATTTTTGTGGTTTTGAGTGGTTGCTCGCATGAGGTTTCTCAGATCCCACAGACAATTTGACACCCCACCACCCCACCCCCACCCCCGAGGACATGTACATTTGCACGGACATATGAGCACAGCATGCTAATATGCTTTCTATAAATGTGTGGGGGATTTTTTTGCCTTTTTCCCCTTATGCACTGCAAAAAAACATGTGCAACTGATGAGTGTTTAGAGGCCTTGCTGCTGTGGTATGTGGTAACTTCTAAATTTAGTATGTAACGTAAGCTAGAAACTTCCTATGCCTTGCATCATCAAACATTCTGCAGCCCAGCTAAAGCAGCTTCAGGTGCTGCTAAAAAGTGTCAAATAATTTCCAACAGTGTGCACCTTAAGCATTGAACGGAGACAGACAGTTTCTCCCAGTAATCACACTGTCAATCAGCAGGACAGCTTCAGGCATGCAGTCATGCATATGTGTAACAAAAAAGGCAAGAGAAGAAAGAATGGGCAGTCGCCACAGAGCTGAGCGTGATATTTCTGTAGCACACCTTCCCTGTCTGGTGAGCTATAGGCTTCTTATAGTTAATGGATATTGTCTTTGACAGTCTATAATCTGTCCATGTGTTCTGAATTTTTATTAGGTATTATTAAACAGGGCTACTTTTTACTTTTGCCTTTTCTTGGCAAAAGAAGCTATCGGTTAAGGCTGGTAGCTCATGCATGAAAATGCTTACTGTATATCTAGTCAGGGCAATAATTGAGGAAATTAAAACAACCAGAGCTGTAATGAATCTTCATGAGAATATACAAGTGTGTTTTGTCCCACGCAGAGTGAGGAGGATGAATCAAACTTTTCTCTGCGGATTACAGGGAATTTTGCAGAAGATGGTAGCATTTTGGGGATACCACATAAAGGGAAGATGTTTATACAGAAAAGACGGGTAAGTGGAGAAGCTGTGATGGTTTTCCTCCAAAGGCCCTGATCACTTTATTAAAATACAAGGTATTGTAGAGGCGGCATGGTGGTGCAGTGGTTAGCGCTGTCGCCTCACAGCGAGAAGGGGTTCGCTCCCCGGGTGGGCCACAGGTGCCTTTCTGTGTGGAGTTTGCAAGCTCTCCTTGTGTTCGTGTGGGTTTCCTTCGGGTGCTCCGGTTTCCTCCCACTGTCCAAGGGCTTGCAGTAGGTTGATTGGATTCTCTAAAAATTGCCCATAGGTGTGAATGTGTGTATGAATGGTTGTCTGTCCATGTGTTGCCCTGTGATGGGTTGGCCTCCTGTCCTGGGTGAACCCCGCCTTAGACCCGCAGTCAGCTGGGATTGGCTTCAGCTTCCCCGTGACCCGGAAATGGAAGAAGCGGTTTATAAAATGCATGGATGGATGTTATTATAGACTCCATTAAGTAGCAAGAGGTTTTAATTGAAAAAAAGGAGCCTGGATTGTTTGGCAGGACAATGATCTGAAACATTCCTTCAGAAAATATTCACAAACATCAGCGTCTTGCTTGTGTTATGACCCTCCCAGTCCCCTAACCTACATCCCACTGAAAACATATGTGATGAGCTGAACAGGAGAGAGGACTCAAGACCCTGGAGGGATTCTGTATTGGAGTGTAAGGGTTAGGGATAGACTAATTATGTTGAAAAAGAAGGGTTGACTGAATGTACTACTAGGCTAATTTTAGACATTTTAAAGACATTTTTGGCTTTGTATAATAAATGTATAATACATTTTTATATTTCAAAACAATGATTCATAAATGTATCAGTTTTAAATTATACAAGCTGACAAAAACTTATGAATGCACCATTAATTTTGGTTTCATAATCTGTTTATTTATTTAAAATTTTAAATAAACATTTTTCCTGTATAATACTGCAATGTAATGAAATGAGCTAGGCGGCGGGCACCAATATGCCCATACTTGTGGGTATCTAAGCTCTTGCAGAGCACAAGAGGCCTTTTTTCTTTGTTGATGGTACTGTATGTTTAGTAGGCTGCAAGAATGAGACCGTGTAGGAGGCCTGGAGGAGGGAGCCAAGCTGGAGAACATAGAAGCCAAAGTGAATAGAGGGTCTTGTTCTGCTCCAGTATCTGCCTGTGCCAAACTAGCTCTGGGAGGCGGTTGCCCTTATACGCTTGTTGGTACGATTTGCAGCACCGACACACTGATCCAGCACCAGCTTTACCAACTACAGTCCTGACTGCCACCATTACGTCAGTAGTACAAAACTGGCTTTAGATCAGCCCAAAGTGTCAACTTCCTAAATGCTGAGCTAGCAGCAGGACCTTCCTCCGGCAGAAGGGAAACTGTTGAAATGACCACTGGGTCTCTGGCTTTCCAACATGCATGTCTGATGAACATTAATAAAAGTGATAGGATAACAAATGGGATAAAAGCTGGCAGTCACAGTACCATTGAAATTTGGTCCACTGTTTTCCATTTCTGGCCGTGTTTGACATCCATAGGGCTTTATGAAGCATTAAATGAAGACAGATTATTTTAAGACAGATTATAGTTTTCAGAAGCTCTCCGCATAACCAGGTTATAAAGGCACTTGTTCCAACTTTTCAGCTGGAGCAGAAAATCAGCTGACGTGTTGGTAAAGGAAGGCCTCAACATAATGTTAAAACAGGCTATAACACATTGAGCAAAGTGACGTGTAGAAGACATCATTGAAGTCATCTACTAAATGTCCAGAATAATATCAGCAAAGCATCAAGTGCAATGGGTCCAAACATTTGGACAGTACACAATGACAGCAATAGAAATATAATGCTACAACTGTACTGATCTTTAAAAAACTTCCCCTTTCCTGCACCTGTCTAGAACATCCACAGACGTTCAAAATTTCCCCAAAGCAGACGTTCAGACATTGAACTGAATCAGCCTCCAAGAAGGGTCACAGTCAGATGTCCAAATACTGAAATTTCACATATTCTGACAGATGTCTCACGTTTGTTAGGAATGTACAATGTTCCCCATATCAAACCTGTTGCAGGCCTTGTTCATAAATTTTAATCCGATGTGCTCAGCAGTGGCCCTTTTAGCTCTGACAGTGGAAGAGGTTTTGGCCTAAAGTTTTTCTTCACAGCTACAACGCATGTCTAAAAAAGCAGTTTCATGTTGATTCACTTCTGACACAACTCAGTCTTCCCCTTAAATGACTTGCTATGGTCATGCCAAATTGTTACTGCAATGGGAGATATTAGGCAGCAAGTACATAGTCAGTTCTTCAAGTTGATGCACTGGAAGCAGGAGTAATGGACAAGCGTAAGGATCTGAGCCCCTTTGACAAGAGCCTTATTATTGGGCCTCATTCCCCCAAAAAAACAGAACACGCAGGATGTGGTCATTTTATTGCATAGTAGCTTGTTGCCCAAAAAACTTTTATACTATTGTAATCAAATTTTTAGTTTGTTATGTGAGCATAACTGAGGTCTGCTACAGTATTTAGCAGTAAACATAGCCTATAAGACTGCTGTTATTAAACAGTTTACATTAGACATTACATATATTCAGTGCTAGAAACTCACTTGGTGTTAAATACAATGTAATTAAATAGTCCAGAGATGATGTAGGATGTAAACATTGTCAAAATGTCAAATTGTACAGTTCCTTAGCTGCAAAAACAGCCCGTTTTGAGTGTGACATCACACGAGACCAATGCATTTAAACTTATTAAGCCTATATTTTAGCTCCACCCATTCACACTGTTAGTGTTTTAGCCTGGACTGCTTGCAGAATGAGGTGCAAATCAGGGCAGCCAATCAAAAAGAGGTCATCTAAATATATTAGTCTTAAAGGTACAGTAACAATAAAGCCTGTTTTATTCTAAGAAATGAAGACAGGTTGGGAAATGGTACGTTATGACTATTTTTGGTACATAAACCCACAGAAATATCTTTAGTGGACATTCCACCCACATTACACGTTGGTGGACAAAACACAAGAATAATGTAAGAAGGGCCTTTATTTTACCTGCCTATGATGTGTAATGGAAAAATGATTGACGAAAAGCTGTAAGTTCCGCTCCCGAAGCATCTGCCAAATTTGGAGCGAGCAATCAATGTTGACCTGCGGCCGTCTGTCCACTCGGATATCGAGTTTGGCTAGAGTGCCGCGGCTTCAGCGCATCTGGGCAGAAGGTGAAGAGCACTCAAGCCGCCTGACATCAGGCTGAAAACAAATGAGCTCCCTGCCTCACACCCGAGAGGCATCATTACCAAACCATTTAGACAAATGAACCCACCATCGTTTCCTGTCTGGGAACTTTATAATTCAATTAGCCTCACTTATCGATCACCGACGAGCATTTAATGCCTCTCAGAGAGGGCATGGAGAAATATTTATACACAGGAGTTCGGCCGGGCCATTAATCTTAGAGGAAAATAGTTAATGACAGACGCTGAAGTAAATGATGGAGCAGAACGTAGATGGGAGCCTCCCTGAGTGGGACATGCTCTAAAACACCGTCCTTGTACACAAACAGCTAAATGCTATTAGCTAATGAAACCCATTTGGGCCTCGCATGGAAATTCGAGCAGCGAGGCCATTATTTTGGGTCAGAATCAAAGTTCTGCATCTGGAGCACTAGTGGGTGGCTGGAGCAGAAAAATAAATCAATCCCTGTCTGGGCCCTGTAGAGAATGCTCTGGAAGGGGAAAAGCAGGCATGTAGAGGGCGACTGAAGAGGTGGGATGGCTGGCTGTATGAAGGGCACATTCAAATGACTCCATTCTTTAAATTTCAAGCATTTTCAATTCCAGTGGAAAGAAGGATGGGATTTTAAATGGGATTCAATGGGCCAGTTTCCTGGACATGCATTAAGCCCAGTCTTTGACTAAATGGTATTAATAGCGACGATCCATCATTGAAAATTCCTTTTAGTGCAGGCTTTGGCTTAATCTGGGCCCGGGAACGTGTCCCAATGTGTCATTCAAATTTAGAGCAATTATAATCTGCAGTAAAGTCGTCTGCCCAATGGGTGCCAACAAAACCAACTAGAGCATGATTTTAAAGGTCAATCTATGCCATAAACCTAATCTGGGTAGTCAAGCCATTAATAGCACATACAGCCAAAAGAAGGCCAGACTGACGCAAAAAAGTCAAAACTCAAAGTATAATTTTGATAGTTTAAGCTTTGGGCTTTTCCTGTGTTGTTCAACAAAGACTTCGAATTGACTCATGATCTAAACACGAGACCAGCTTTAAAAGGATGAAACCTGTGGGCTGTGTGTTTTACTTACGTCAGGATACTGAAGATGTCAAATGATCCGTTACGATCATAATTTATATGTACTGCATATTGCTGCTGTCATAAGGAAATGTCCCGCGGCAGCAGGAACAAATACAAGCCATATGCAAAACATTTTTTCATGATTTTCTAATTATTTCTAATTATATAAAGTACCTGCACATTATATACAGGAAACCAACATAAATGCCAGTTTGTAATTGTAAATTGTATTACACAACATTTTAATTGCTACATTTAACATAAAGACATAAAATATAAACAAATTGTTTTTTCTAGTATGTTGATGCAAATAAATAAATTGTGTGTTAAAACATGCAGAAGTGAACTTATTTTCACTTAGCAAACTTTTGCAAACACGTGTGTCTCTGAAAGGATCTTCACTCTAAAGTCTGTACTATTTTTCTGCAGACCCCCTAGTGGCCACTGAATGGAAACCGACTCAAATATTTTCCCCACTTCTCTGTTATCTTATTAACCAGGACGCTGTTGGCTCTGTGTGTGTGAAATGTAACTCTTTTGAGCTACTAGTGAGCAATGACTGGTGAGGGGACAGTGGTGAGCACTTCCTGCTGTGAAAAACCTCCACAGAGACACCCGTGCAGAGATAAAACAGACTGCAGCTTCCTTTAGATCATCAAATTTCCCACACTTCACAATAAAAAAAATTATGTTAACTTATTCACTTATGAAGGAGAAAATCCAGTTGACTTCTGTCACATGAAGACCAACACATTGCTGGTGGTTGTAAAATAAATAACAGACGCAATTTCTTTAGTACATACAAACGCTAAGTGCTTATACAACTACAGAGGGCAACTACTGCAATAAATAAACAGGCCAAGATCCTAAACTACTGCAATAAATAAACACGCCAAGATCCTAAACTACTGTAATAAA
>JBBPDA010000039.1:2227144-2256374 GCA_037974385.1 Arnoldichthys spilopterus | reverse complement strand
ATACATACATATGCCAAGTTCTTATACTACTAAAGAGAGCAACTACAGCAATAGATACATGTGCCAAGTGCTTACAAGAACTGCTGCAGTACAACAATTGTCAAGTGAGCAATATATATATACATATATATATATTCACTTTCCAAACTGCTTATCCATTTCAGGTTGCAGTGGAGCAGGAGCCAAATCCAGCTCCCTATGGCCCAAGGCAAGGTTCACTCAGGACAGGAGACCAACCCACTGCTGGGCAACAAAGAGACAGACAACCACTCATACACACAATCACACCTATGGCTTCAATTTAGAGTGTCCAATCAACCTATTGCAAGCCTTTGGACACTGGAACTGAAACATCCGGAGGAAACCCACGCTGGAGAGCTTGCAAACTAGACACAGGAAGGCACCCAAGGCCAACCTGGAGATCAAACCCAGGACCTTCTTGCTGCCAGGTGACAGTGCTAATCACTGCACCACCATGCCACCTGTCATATAAATATATACCACCACAGTTCTTAAAGAGCAGAAACGTGTAGTTTAACCGACTGACCCCCAAAATGGCAATCTATGGCTACTGTGAAAATCAGTGGTCATTTTGGACCACTTCTGGTCCATTCATCATGAAATGTTCATGCAACATCTAGAGCTGCTGTAATTTCCAGATCTTTAAAAAAGCCCAATGTGCTTAAACACTTTTGCAGATAAAACCTAGAACAACATAGAAACATAAATATCGTTAGTCAAATTCACTTAATATAAAATTTAGATCTTGTTTCTTCCAGTCCCCCCTGTCCAGTGCACTGCATTTGTTCTCCAAGGTGTCGATACAAGAGCACAATATGCATCAAAGACATGAAATCAGCAGTACAGTGGGCCCCTGGCTATTATTCGGACGCACTTATTTCTCTCTAAATGTATTGCAGGCCCACATTGTGATGAGCACAGGGACCTACGCTAGCAATGTTGTTCACATAACCACGCCACTGAGACCACGTAATAACAGCTTAGCCAGTGATGCAGGGACATTAAAGATTTATAGTGTGATAAATACAGTACACAAGTACACATCTCCCCACCCACCCACACACACACACACACACACACACACACACGCATGCATTTGCAATCCTACTGCTTACACACACAAACAATTCTATACTCTTAACTTTGTGTTTGACTGTGGCCAAGTGTTGCCTTCTGATTGGCTAGTTGCAAATTAACCTCAGGAACCAGATGCTAATCTTTGGCCTCCTTTATGACTTTCTGATAAAATTGTTGTTTACTGAAACAAGCGAAAATGCACTTATGTCAGAATGGCCAGTTTTTCCATCCTGGGGGCATTCGGTCCCCAGAAAAGGGACAAACAAACATTCACACACTTGTTTCTGTTGCTTCTTTCTCAAACAAACGCGCATACACACACACATACACCTGGGCTAACAATATGCCCCTGCTATGACACACAACACTTGCCCAGATCAATTCCAGCCGACTGACAGAGCCTGGCGCCCCTTTTTATTTGTCAGATGGAGGATGTAAAATGTCATCCCTGCATATATTTGAATAATGCATTCTGAATTACTGAAGCACCTTCACCCTGCATTAGTTTCTCACCGGTATAACCAACCGTGCAGGCCCTTCACTTGGATTTACACTGCAAAAAAAGGCTGTCAGTCCATGTTTTGGCTAAAATAAGTCTTTATGCAGAATTTATAACATGTAAATACAAAATGTTTGCAATAAATAGAATTTCTTCATAACTTCTAAAGTTATTCATCTAAACTTTTGTGGACAGTTCAGTTTTGGTATTTATTAAGTTAAGCCAAAACGTTATGTTACGAAGCTAAATGATAGAGCTTAGTCTGGCTGCAGTGAGTGTAGCTTCTAATTCTGGACATGCAAGTCTGTTTTTGCCGCTTGTAGCGAGCAGCATGCCATTAATAGCCAACACCAGTGTTTTCATTTACTCTGAAATGTTAAACTTTGCACAGCACTTATGGTAGAGTTGTGCAGTTTGAAGCTTAACACGTGAAGAGAAAGGAGAATTGGTAGCAGAATGCAGCCACCTAAAAAAAGCCATGGATGATACTCAAATCTATCCAACTACTATGGAGGGACACTCATGGCAGCTAATCAAATCTCTGGGGGAGCCAGTGCCACTGCACCATTCTTTTGATTGAAACTGTTCCCTGGCTTCCCAGTTTTGGCATTCCAATTTATTTTGAGAGAAGCCTGAAGTGCCTTCTGGTTGACAGTGGCGGCTTTTTGGACGGTGGACTGCTGAACACAGACCGATGAACGTATATTCTGCAGGATTTATGTGGAAGGAAAAGAACAGAATTCACAGTTCTATCAATTAAGACACCCAGGCCCTGAAGCAACAAAGCATCCCCACACCATCACACTATCACCACCATGTTTGACTTTTGGCAGCCTGGTCCAGGGCCAGGAGGCACATCATGAATTCAGTCATGAAGCTGGAACGAAGCTTGGCAGCGAGTCAATCCAGCTATAGATTTGTTTGTAGTCCATGTGGATGGTGTCACTTAGGGCCAGTAAAGTCGCATTTATCCTGCTCAACTGCTTGCTTTGCTAGCTTGCCATCTTGTTCCTAGAGTTCTCTTTTCTTTGTATGATATTCAAATCTATCTTCAGATCTTTATTGGACAAATACTCATGGCAGCTAATAAAATTTCTCAGGGATCCAGTGCCACTGTTCTACTTTTTTTTTACATGAACTTTCCAGTTTTGGCATTTCAGTACATTTTGAGAGAATCCTGCAGTGCCTTCTGGTTGACAGTGGTAGCCTTTTGGAGAGTAGGCTGCTGACCTATTAGTTCCTATAGTATTGGTTCAAGAAACTTGAATGCATCTTGTCTGCAAAAGCCAATATGGACTAAAAACTTGATCACAAACTATACATTCCACTGCTAAGCCTTGTGTCAGTAAAAAAGTGCTTCATTTTCAATCAACAGCTGCTGAATAGCTTCACAATGCAGCCAACGACAAGCCCCTCAGTGTGCCACTGAGCAAAGTTACCTCCAAAAGATGTTGAAAAGTTTTCCCTTGAAGAGCCAGAATGAAATATCAACAATATTACAAGTGCAATTTGTGTACAGTAGTTCAATATTTGGACACTAGACAATGACAGCAATAGGAACATTATGCTTCAACTATTACAACTACTTCCTGCACCTGTCTCTCATTTCCAGAGGTGTCCAAACAATCCCCTAGACATTCAAATACTGACGAGGCTCACCCCTTGCTATAATTATTTTTCCTGTGTTTGATGAGGTACAGTATAAGTCACAGTACCATGTCTTTGAACCCTGGCATAATGGAGAACATCACTCTCTCACACATGGGTCAGAGGTTCATTCTCCACCCATGTAGGAACACTGTACTTGGATAAGACTCCTAATCTTGCAGCAGCTGTCAGGAGAAACATCTGCTATTATATATAGAAGAATACACTGTGGTGAATCTGACTGAAGATCACTTATTCCTGGTTCAGCAAATAATAATTACATAACTACAACCTACGAAATTAGTTTTCATCAATATTAAGTCCTTGACCACAAACACCTGACAAACACAAGCAGCTTCTGGTTAACATGGGAAGTTCTGGTTTAGGTTTAAGTGGACCAACGAAAATCCAAAGCAATGATCTGGATTTGGATTCAGTTTCACCACCTGAATTTTCATTCTGCAGTGACAGGTGTTTAGTGGTGTTAAGTTTGCCTCTAAGCACTGGGGTCATAGGTTCTATCCTCCATGTGTCTGCACAGATATTCTCCGAGCACTCCAGTTTCCTCCTGTTTAGTCTTTTATGCTAAATTGGGTGGTGTGCCTTTAAACTGGCAAATGAAAAATTCAACCCTTCAAATTCAACAAGCCAATCGGATTGCAGGATTATAGCTGCGACACATCACACAATCCAATCGGTCGGAGTGAGGGACTCCAGTAACCAATTAGATTGAAGGATTCAACTAACCAAGCTAATCAAAGCAGTAGGAGTTCAAGATTCAACTGACCTAAATCACAGAATCCAACAGTTTTGGCCTAGACTGCTTTTCAAATGAGGCGTTACAAAGAACAGCCAATGAGAATAGAGATCCTTTACATATATTTTGGTCTTATAGATACAGCAACAAATATACGTCTGTTTAATTTTCGGGGGAAAGAGGGTAGAAAATCTAAAAATGAATTATGAAAGTAAAAGATGCAAATGGATTTTTTTTGGGGGGGGTGCAAAATATGGTGATGAAATATGTAATTAATAAATAATACAAAAATAAATAATAACGCTGTCTCCATCCTGCAAAAACAAATATAAATAATGATGTAAAAGTAGCATCTTTGACCAGCCTGAGCTGCATGTTAAGCCTGGCTGTGAAGGAGCTGCCATGTGGGGGCGGCGCTCACGCTGCTGCTGAAGGCTCTTTCTCTCTCTGTTTGCTTCCCATGATTCATGCATGCTGCTGTGTGTTCAAAGACACCCTGGGTCTGGTTATGCAACAGCAGAATCCCAGTTCACTTCCTCTTCCCCTTTAGAGTCTAGATCCCTTAGATGCCTGTTTCCAAAGCCTGGTCCTGCATATCTGAGTGTTTTACCTGCTCTAACATGCCTGATTAAACTCATCAGGGCAACAGCGATCCCTTTACGAGTATAAAACATCAGCGCTAAAGTAGGTAAAATGCTAAAAAGGAGCTATCGCAACAGGAGTGGGTACAATTGCCCTAGATGTTGAACCGCAAGCTCATGTCCTGGCTAATGTACTCTAAGCCCTGCCACTATAAGCATTTAAACCACAGTTTACCAAGGTGTGAAAACTGAAGCTTGGTGTTGGAGTTTTATATCACACATAAATCACAGATTTATATCACCTACCCTGGTAAATTAGGCAGAGCTTAAATAGCTGAACTGTGACATGAAGATATCCGTTCAGCCACCAGTCTTGAGCAAGCTCATAGACTGAGCCATGAAAATGTAGAGGCCCCACCCCCACCCCCACCCCCTTGTTCATTTCCTCTATTTTTTGCATAGTTGTCCCACAAAATGGTTTCACGTCCTCATACAAAATGTAATATTAGACAAAGAGAACATCACTGTGGAGGAATTTTGACCCACTTTTCTTTGCATAACTGCTCTAATTCAACCACATGGAGGCCTTTCAAATGTAAACTTCCCTTTAAGGTCTTGACACAGCCTCTCAGCAGGGTTCAAGTTGGGGCCACTCCAAAATTTTTATTTTGTTTCATCTGAGCCACTCACTCGATGGTGGACTTGCGCTTCGGATCATTGCTTTGCTGCAAAACCCAACTGTGCTTGAGCTTTGGCTCACAGACTGGCTCACAGATATCCCACAGGATTGTTCGGAGGGAAAAGAAAATAATTCATGGTTTCATCAAATACGTCGTCCAGGCCCAAGCAGCAAAGCATCCATTACACTACCATCACCATGTTTGCCAACACAAGCCCGGGCCATGAGGCACATGGTAGGGTGGGGAATGAAGTTAAGACTGAGCTTGGCAGTCGATCCAGCTGTAGATTTGTTGGCAGTTCAAGTGAATGGTGCCCCATAGGTGGCTGCTTACCTGCTTGCTTTGCTGTTAGCTTGCCATCTTTTTCTTGGGTGTAGTTCTGATTCCTTTCATTTTTAATAAAGAGATCAAAAATGACATACTAACTCTTACTCATGCAACCCACCCTGCAACATGGTTCCCCTTCAGCTTGTTGATCGAGTGGGTGTGACCACATTCTCCACCAGATGCTTGCCTGGGAAGAGGCCAACTTAAAGGGGCTAGGCACAAATGAAACACACATACAATAAAACACACGCAAATATTACCAAAGGTGCTCCCAAAAGCCATACATGGGCCATGTACGACAATGCAAGGAATATGTAATTTAACACAATAGCAGTTCACATATGTAGAGATACCATACAAAGTTACTTTATACCAATTTCAAAATGTTACATAGTTATTGCATTTATTCATAACGCAAAAACAAAATGTGCTACTACACATACACGAATACTCACAAAATGACCAAGTTGATCTGAGGACCTCTTAAACAAAAAACCTTGGCTAGATCCCACCCTGATCAAAGGCCCAGCACAGAGATGTTCTGTTCTTTGATTTTCCACTGCAGAACCCTGCACCAGTAGAATATCTTTGCTCCAATATATTCACCTTTCCATTGACCTTCTTATTCTCTGAAGCAGCCCTCAGGGAAGCTGTGTTAAAGGAGCTCACCCTGAACCCACAATCTACCACTTCATAAACCAACTGTTCCACCTACAGCCACCTTAAGGCCCCGCTGAACCTGGAGCATTTGGTTCACTTGCTAGCCTTCACTAGCCTTTATTTTTCTGCAGTTTTCATCTCCACTGATTTTTTTTTTTTTTAAATCACCATCTCAAAGAATCTAGGAACAGGTGTATATTCACTTTGTGTTCAATGTTCGAAGGCACCTTTTTAATGCTTTAATACAAACAAGAATGCTTCTTATCCCACATTCTGCATTTTATCCCCTTGTGATGTCAGACCTCAAACTCCCCAGGTGTTTGAACTGCTTTTGAGGAGTTATATCCTTATTAAGGAGTTAATAAGAGTTTGGAAAAGTACATGGTCAAATCAGTTTTTAGACAAAACCTGCTCTTCAGAGCAAGAGTTTGCAGAGATAAAGCTGAATGTCTAGTAGTAGCACGCTATTCTTACTTAAACCTAAAAAAATCAAATGAGCAGATTTTAAGGTCAATCAGTCCAAATATCATGATAAAGCTAAAGTAACAAATAATGGAAATGTTTGACCAGAAGTTGAACAAACTGTAGTAAAGTAAAATGTATGACTTCAGACATTGTATTAGGGCTATACAATATAGGGGAATTTGAGATTTTGTTTAAACCAGTGTTTTGTGACTGTTTTTCTTTTTTTCCACTCAGGAAAACCAATTTGCCCAAATAAAAATGTATCTTTTGGATTTGAGGCTTGAGTACTAAAAGTAATATGCCAGACAGCCAAATAACAAGGCCTGCACTATTATCATTATTATATTTCATTATTATTTAACAATTAAATTGGATAATATAATATTTAATTCAAATTGTAGCCCTTGCAATTTGCACTCTGTCATATTGTGATTTTGCTTAAAATTTTGATTTTTCATTTGTTCAGCCCTATTACCTGTATGGCATACTTCTATCTATAAAAATATTAAAGACTAGCATAGCTAGAGTAGTAGCAGCTATCTTGAAGCTATACTTGTGTATGTTTGTCTATTTTTATCTACAGCTACAAAGCAAACTTCAAATGTATTTACTCGGAATTTGGTGAATTTGTGTAAAAAGATTAGGTTGAACCACAGGCGTCATTTTTGCTGGGGACAAATCATCACCCTCTGTTCAATTGAGGGACATTTACTCGTTTACACTGTGAATTGAAAGTAACTATTTGCCATTGTGAACACACTCAAGCACCCGAACAAAAAATGACTTCTGCATTTAACCCATCACATGTGTACACATGGAGCAGCGGGCAGTGAACCTGCAACCTTCAGGTCCAAAGGGCAATGTCCTAAGTACTAGGCCACCACTGCCCAGGGGAGGTTTTAGGACTTTTGGAATCAGGCATAATGCAGTATAATAATTTAAACCAAATGTCATTACATATTTCAAGACATAGGGATAAAAAAAAGAGGTATGAGAAATAAAATTTGGTAAAAAAATTCACACAAATGTCATAAGCAAATCCAAGAAAAAAAAAACAGAAGAGACTTTTAATTAAAAAAAAGAATATTCAAAATTTACATTTATATGATGAGTAGTGTATAATACAGCACAGCTGTCTGAAGATGCTGTGCTTGTGTCCATACTGAACCGTACTGTGCAGTCATAAGCGATTTGAAAACAGCAATCGCACTTCCATTAGGTCTGTGATAGGTCCTTCACAGCCTGGCTGCTCTCATCAGCCTGATGACCACAGAAAGTCGCTGGAACCAGTGAACCCACTAAATGACAGAACGACCCTGTGAAAGCACTAATAGGCCAGCAAATAAACATTCCTCATCACATCATTTCCATGCGATTGCTCCTCGGAAGGGCATTTCCTTCCCGCTGTTTCTCCATCAGAACCACATCAGCTCTGATTCACGCTCAGACCCCTTGCAGGCTGCCACGAAGGTTGATCACATTAGGTGGCTGACATTTTGCCTGTAGCTAATGGGGCTATTAAAAGAACACAGGCCGTCTCGCTGGCATGCTATCAAACTGCAAAATGAGCATGAAAGACGGAGAGAGAGAGAGAAAAAAAAGAGGCCAAAAAATAAACAGCTGCATTGACAGCCCATTTGCTTTGCTGGAAACAGGTAAGAGGAAGGCAAAAAAGCCACAGCCCTATTGCTCGCTCTCTAAACAGATGTTCTGTCACATACCAGTCTAGCACTCAGCTCGAACCCCATCATGATCAAACACAAAGCAATCACTCAACTGCACTCAGCTCTGCTCTTAAGTTGTAGCCTCCAAATCCCTTCCATTTGAGTTCTGAGCAGAGAAAGCTTTTCTTTTACAGCTGAAATTCCCAAAAAAAAACCATTGTAGCACAAAGAGGATTCTTGAAAAGTGGCACAAGAACACTAAGCTCTCTCTACTAATGGTGTAAACCAAGGGTGGGCAGTTCCTGTCCTGGAGGGACGGTGTCCAGCACAGTTTGGTAGTTCTCCTGCTCATACACAATGACTAAACCTGGCAATTAACAGCTGAGCTGCACCACGTGTGGTTGAGGGAGATCACCAAACACCAGCCCTCCAGGACCGGAGTCCCCCCGGTTGAATGAAGTTGTTTCAAATATCAATTTCCAGAATACTCCACAATGCATATGGGCACATTTTTGCATTTCAATGCATTTTTACATCCCTACGCTCTACTAATCAAAACCAATCACCATACTTTTGGGAAAGCTGGACTCAGGTGTGTCAAATGGCATCAATAATGTGTGTAATTTATTATCGCCATCAATCATGGCGATAATAAACACTTATCCATGAAAAATATGCTCATCATGTCCCAAATAGCATCTTTCACTTCATTTATACAATCTATCCCAACACCACAGCTCCACCTATGGGCAGGATTGTACACCAAAACTGGAT
This sequence comes from Arnoldichthys spilopterus, assembly GCA_037974385.1. NCBI lineage: Eukaryota > Metazoa > Chordata > Actinopteri > Characiformes > Lepidarchidae > Arnoldichthys > Arnoldichthys spilopterus. Next base: position 2,247,222 of record JBBPDA010000039.1, on the reverse strand, counting down.
TAACCCTGGTCCTGGACTACAGTCCTTTTAGTGGAAAACCTGCAAGCATAGAGCTTTGTAGCCCAAGACCAGGTTTAATCCTTCACAGGCCTAAGGCTCCACATCCAGTTGTGGCTGCTAGAGTTGTATAAAGCCGCTCTGCAGTGATGGACCTCCATCCATTCGCTTCGTGATCAGTTGGTGTCCGAAGATCAGAATTAAACATCAATACCTGACCTGATGGTCTCGTGGCTGAATGCAATCAAATCCTCATTGCAATGGTCCAATGTTCCAAACCCCATATTAATTAACCTTAATCTCAGAACAAACTCTGGATGAGCAGGTGTCTGCAAACTTTAGCATGTAGGTTACATGATGATGAAAAGAAGGAGACAGAAAATGAGACAAGTGAGGTTTTTGTGAAGTTTAAACTTAATTTAATATGTGTCTTTAAAAAAAAACTCAAAATAAATCGCCCAAGTATTTGTACCTTTTTTACACAGCTTCTACTAAAGGTCAACTCTGTGAGAAAGTGAGTGATAAACTGTATTTCTATCCCCCCAAAAAAAACACCACACACAAAAAAAACTCACAATATGTTTTTCCTGTACTGCAGTAAACAGTGAAGGTCGTGTAAACAAACAAGAAAACAAAAGAAAACCAAAAAAACCCTTCATTTCAAAACTGAGGAGCTCCAAAGAAAGGAGAGAAAGAGAGGGAGAAGAGGAAAAAGAAAGACAATCAGAGGCTCAGTCGTCTCTTTCTGGGCTTTTGCTTCCACCAGGACTTCGAGAGGGAGAGCGACTGAAGTGGGGAGCAAAGACAAAAAATTAGTAAATCCTCCTCCTACGCACTACAATGCAAAACTACACAAAACAAGCGATCTGTTCCAACTGCATCCTTGAGTGATGAAACCCACCTTTGTTTTTGAGGAGAAGCTCTAGATTTGGAACGGCTAAGATTTAAAGAAAACATTCTGTTAGTTTTCTGAGCAATAACTATTTCAATCCCCTTCCCACATCAAACCCGGGTGCTTTCACATGCAAAAACAAACCCATGTGCAGCTTGCACTCTGTGCTGAGGGAAGTGTGGGAAATGTTTTCAGAAGCTTGATGTTCCAGTTGATAAGTAGATGCTGATACATGAAGAAAGCACTAAAGATCTGCTGCTGATAAGGGAAATTTAGGCCCAAACTGAACAGATTTTTAGATTCTACAGATTCAGAAGCTTCCATTAATAATGTGTGTTTAAATGGAAGATGCTGTATTTATTCTTTGTAAAAAGCTATAGTTTGCCTTGGGTTGATTTATGTGCTGTAGTACATTTCTTACTGCATCTGGACTAATTAGCTGTAGAGGCACCGACATTTTAACAAAGAAAAAATATACTGGAGTAAACAATTTCACAATTTTTTAGACATTTAAATGTCAAATTCTTTTTTTAAAGAAAGAAAATGTTCCAGCAGTTTTGCAGTTTAAGTTTATTAACCTTCCTCAAATCCTATGATCTGTTCCCTGGGGTGTAATTAGCTAAAAGCAGGCATATTTTACACTTTTCCAGTCACCCACAGCAGGCGTGTTTTCATTTTTTAAGACAATCTCCAACCAGAAACAAATAAAGGCTTAATACAGCCCTTAATGAGGTGACAGTAATAGTGTTTGTGTGTGTGGTTATACATTTACCTCCGAGCTGCAGAACCAGACCTAGATCGCCCAACTGAGCCGGATCTAAAAAGGTAAGCAAAATTTAACGTGGATGACCCAAGGTAATGATGTGCGTAAGTAAATAATATTCTTACCCAAATACTAAGACCACAAGAACAATTTTGAGATGCTATGATGGTGTAATTTACCTGCTCCTTGGACGAGAGACAGAGTGAGAGCGAGATCTGGATCTTGATCTAGACAAAATTGAATCATTAATGCAGGAAATTAAATTGACATAAATGCCCCAGTCAGACACTGGTGCTAGATACAGAAATGTAGTTAGAGAATCTGGGAGACCAGAGATTTATTGAGCCGGAGACAGAGTTGATGACATTTCAAGCCCTAGCCCTGTAGTTTCTTTAATATCGGTTTATTATCATACTGAAACAGACGTACAACTGGGCAATATGATCACCCCCACTCCCACCACACAATATGGTTAATTATAACAAGTCATTAATGCATTTCCTTATGCTCAGTTTGAAGTCAGAATGGCATTTTGAAACCCTGAAAAGAACAAAAAGCTATTTTTTGTGTATAAGCCATTAGCCATATGGTAATTAAAACAATACCAATAACCTAATTATTATGCTGGTTTGTGCTGTTGTAAGTGAATGGCTAGACCAGGGGTGGAAGTTGCCCACCCCTGGTCTAGACTGAGGGTTGCAATGTCAAAGTAAACAAAACAATTTTGTTTTCTGCCTAAAAAGACAAGTGAACCTAAACGTGTCTTCTGAGTTTTTACATGTAATGCAGAAAAGGTAAAATAGCAAAATATCTTAAAATAAACACTCTCTGGGTACAATTTTTCCTTAGAAGACCCTGCGAGACTCCTTCTGCTGTGAATGGATTTAAACAATTACTTAAGCAAACAATTACTTTTAGGCCAAAGCCACCTTTCAGAGGCATTAAACACTGTGGAAGTCTGGTTCCCATCATTGCCACTGAACAATTTTAACTTGACCAGTTCCTTCAAGACTGAAAGAGTATTTAACTTCAAACCAGTCTGAAAACTCCGGTTTCTTAAGAATCATGTCATTCGATTATATGGTATTTCTTAAAATTCAGAGCAACTCCCAATTAATTTGGTGAAGAAACTCTTTGTGACCGACCTGGACCTCCTGGGTGTGCCGGACCGGGATCTCCGGGGGGAGCCAGAGCGAGAACGTCGAGGAGAGAATGACCTCGACCTGAAATACACATGACTTTAAAATTAACGTTCAGAGTATGCAAACCAACGTTCACTCATACAGTGAAGAAAGCACATTCACATCAACAGGCTACAAATTTAAACACAAAACTGCATTCATGTTTATTAAAAGGGCACAAAGTTTATCTAAACTGACCACAGGAGAAGAAAAACTACAGTCAATATATCCAATAAACTTTATAAACATTAATTAATCAACTATTTCTGGGGAAAAGGAAAACAGTGTAAGGCTGCATGATATGGACAAAATATTAGTATAGTAAGAGTCTATAATCGCCTTTCTCTAAGTAAAAAGACTAGAAGTATGTTTGTATTGAATCTGCCCCCCCCCCACATCCATACAGCCCATATATGGAAACTAAGTGCTAAAAACCGCCTGTTTTTTAATCCGTTTTTGTGAGGTCACAAAACCAACTGATTTACTTACATCTCCTTACAGTTTAGTCCCGACCTAAGAACATCTGTGCCTAGTTAGAGGCTCATTTGCATATTGTAGCCTTCGGCATTTTCAGTATTGCAGAGACCGATATCGCGATAATGATGTACAGTCTATATACAGTGCAGCCCTGAGTGATGCGGGTGGGAAGGTTCAGCAGGTTTTTTTTAAAGAAGGCATGCAGTAGAACCCATAAAAATCATAACCTCTATGACAACGAACAGAACATGTTATTGCTAAAACACATTTCACAACACACACACACACACACACACACACACACACACACACGAAGGCACTCCCTCACCTTCTGCCCCTGCTTCGGCTTCGTGAGCGAGAATATCTCCTCCCGCGTGAGTGCGAGTGAGAGCGGGAGCGAGACCTGCCCACGGCCAGAAGGAATATGATGGAGAGGTGGAAGCATGGATGGAAGGTGGGAAAGGAAGCAAAAAAAATATCTTTAGTGCAGGATCTGCAGTCATTGGCGGAGACATTTACACATTATTTCTGCTTCTGAATCTATCCCTGCCCCTTCCACTACATCAACTTACATACTGCTCTCTGGCACTGGCCTCAGCAGAACAACGACTAAAACAGTACAGCATTTCACTTTAGAATTACATTAGTTACAATTATCTCTGTATAAGATCTCTCTGCATAAGGCAGCTCTTTCTCAAGATTAACTAAAGTAAGAGGAAAAAAAAAAAAAAAAGAGCTTACTACATTACTCATTACGTTTCTTTTGATTTCAGGCAAAGAAAAGTTTTTAAAAAGACACATTAATTGGTACTTAAAATAAACCTTGCAAGTTTGCAGGTCGACCCTCTTTGGAACCAAGGTCTAGCAGATCTAGGCGGTCTAGAAGTATCTATCATCAGCCGACCTCTGCATCTAGTCGTTTTCTTCGCTTTCTAACGATGATCGCACTGACAGCCAAATCGCTTGATTGAGACTTGATAGAAGTGTGCGAGGTGCTTTTTCTAGACGGGACCGTGGTCCGGGCGAGGTCTCGATGCTCTCGTTAGCAAAAGCGTGGGCCCAAATCGATAGCCAAATTGACTCAGATTGGCGACCACCCGGTTAGGGGTTGGGGGAGGTGGGCACAAGCTTATATGCCCCTGTATGAAACATTTAGCTGCAGGTAGAAGTGGCAGGAGCCTTAGAGGGGTCTGGCTGTTCACGCTCTGGTCAAAGCAGAGGACCGTAAGTGTGGAATTTTGCTAGATGCCTCATGAAATCGTAAAGGGTCGTGACACTCTGAATCAAACGATGAAACCTGAAAGGTTTTGACCAGGTGAATCGTTAAATAAAATCGCAAACAACATTTGTGCAATATATATAAATATATATATTGAAATAGAAATATTCAAAATGAAATAAAGGACACAGGGAGAGAAAAAGAGAGAGAGAGCAGCAGCATTTGCAGCAATAAAGACACATACAGGAACTCCTGCTCTACTCAACAGAAATACAGTTGACAGGTTTTGAACAGTACAAGTCTAATCAGATTATCTAAAACTGTACAAGTGAAAAACAGTAACAGGTGTAAGGACATTAATCACAGGTTCTTGTTTCTCTACTCAGCCTTACCTGCTGCGTCGTCGCCGGCTGTAGCGGTGACAGTCGTATGCATAGTGGCCCTTCTCACCGCATTCGTAGCAACGGTCGTTTGGGTCAAAGGGACGGCGGGTGGGAGGACGGTCGTAACGGGAGCGGCGCGGCATTCCTGTAGATAACTCCACACGTACACGGGTTCCACAGATTACTCTGAAAGACACACAGTTTGGAGGGGGGAGACAAAGAGAAGGGATGAATGAAGAATTTTTCACCTGCAAAAGAGCAGCTCAGAGATATTGACATTTAAGTCAATATTAAATGTACCACGAAATACTCAACAAATATTCTGGAAGTTTTAGTTTCATGTTAAAAGATCCAGAAGGAAATCAGGTGCATTTACCTCTGTTCATCATTGTAAGCACATCCATTTTTTTCAACTTTTAAGCAGCAAAACTTGACATTTCCCAGTATTAACATATTATTCTTTTACCTGCAACCAAACACTGATTCCAAACTTCTGAGTAGGTTTTACCTATTCATCAACCCCATACAAGCACCTCTATAACCAAAACCTAAGGTGAAACCATGGCTTTAATCTGCGCTAGATTAAACCTTGGCTCTAATCTGTGCACTCAAGAGCCTGCTAATTTGTTGAACTAACCAAATTCCACTGAGCCTGGTAAGTGCCACTGCCCCTGCGCCATATTCAGCTGAGATCCAAACACTTCTGCATTTCCAAAGAGCAAATTACAAACACAGACGTAAACGAGGACCCTTCTGACCACTTTCAGCTTTCGAATGATCAACTGTGATGTGGAAGACTCCTCTGCTGTCATAGCAACAGCGGAGGAGGTGGAATGGTGGCATGTCCGCCCACTTACTTGCCATCGAGGCCACGGACGGCATCCTCCGCATCTCTGGGATCCTCAAACTCCACAAAGGCGAACCCTGGAGGGTTTCTAGCAATCCACACAGTTCTCAACGGCCCGTAATAACCAAACTCCCGCTCTAGCTCGCCTTTCCCTGCACCAGTGCCCAGGTTACCCACATAAACTTTAGTCTCTGTAAAAGGAGAGGAACAAATATGGCACTGTGGTTCAGTTTCCTCTAGGGCTGCACAATATATAGGTTGCTCTTGCGACACTAGTTTCTGAAATACTGACATGGCGAAAGCCTGCAAAACTAAGACCCTAAGACCTGAACAAATTACCAGTTTTCTACTGTATGATATGAGCATTCAGGTCAAACTTCAAGATGATCCAGAAGAGTATCTGTGGGCAATCTGACGAATCAACACGATCATGAAATTGAATAAAAGTACATAGTTTTGGTCAAAGTAATGCAGGCTTAGCCACTAGGCTTGGGCAGTATATATTTTTTTATACTTTTATGTCTTCATGATATTTCACCGCAGAATATAGGACGTGACGGTATTTGTGGTTTCATTTTTGTCGACTGGTGGGGAGGTGTGGAGGGTTGCCATGTCTCTCACTAGAAAACTGCCCTCTGGTGCCACATGCTGTGCACTACAATATATCACTTCAGTACAGGAAGAGGCTTGATATTTACTAAAAAATCATACCTTCAGGATTCCTAAAAACCCTTGTATACCCTAATACCTTCATACCGCCCAAACCTATTAGCCACACTCCATTAAGGGTTGTCTTCATACAACTTAAGCTACAACGCAATCACAAACTTTAGCAAAATAATCATAATGTAGAACTTTGTATGATGCAGGTCTAGTAACTTCTTATCTGTAGGTCAGATTTCCTGGACAGAGACTAAGCCATCAACGTCAATTACAAATTTTAACAGGCAATCCTTATTATCCTTATGTGCTAAATTCAGTCCATGACCAGCCCTGAATCTGCCTTGGCAACAGCTCCCTTGGGTGTGTTCATCTAATGATGTGGATGCCATGTGCTCCAAACTGTAAAATTGGTAGCTGCACGCAAATACACAGCTGAGACTATTCCGCCTAATATGATGTACATGATGTGACTGTCTATTCTGAGTAATCTGCTGCAGACACTGCGGAGCTTGAACTAGAAGCCTGAACTAGAGTCACATGTACAATTAGCAGGATTTTGCTCAAGGGCTCTTCCTTGTGTCAAAAAGTTTTGCATCAGTGATCTGAATGGAGCAAAAAAATGTAAGCTGGTCTCAAAATAATGGCAGTGGAAGGAATCGCTGAAAACAAACAAATCAAGCCAATGTTTTTAATTCATTAACCCTAACAAAACCTCCTGTAGCATGATGAAGTAATGTTAGACATAAACATGTCTTGCCTGCATATGATGTTTTGATGCAAATTTATTGCAAAAATGGTCCAAGAAAAAGGAAGAAAATGATATTAAAGCAACTTAAAAAGCAAGAAGCAACAGTCAAGTGAAGGAAGAGCAGCATGAACATACTCAGTGCTGCTACAGACCAGATGCCATCTCAGTGATTCTTTCCCTACTCTACATCTACACTTGTCTTTCTAACACTTTTCCCATCAAACATCATCTATCGCAATGACAGAAGGCATCAACACCACTGAAAAAAGTCTATTCTCTGATTATACAAGGAGTGCAGTGCATTGACTGGTTACAGATAAGCAAGCTTTCAGTCACAGCCCCGGTCATGATCTTTTAAGTCACGTCAGAAACATCTATTACACGTCGACTCTAAAGTGGCTCAAGCTGTGACACTTTCTATTTATAACTTTTACACTCCCCACCAATCCATGGTATTTAGCTATAGGACTGTACACCGATTCGCCATGACCAACACCACCTGCCTAATATTGTGTAGGTCCCCTCATGCTGCTGAAACAGCTCTGACTATGGTGCACTGTGTGTTCTGACCCCTTTCTATCAGCACTCACTTTTTAAACCACAGTAACTTTTCCATGGGATCAGAGCAGACGGGCCACATGCATCAGCAAGCTTTGTGTGCCCATGACCCTCTCGCTGATTCACCACTTGTCCTTCCTTAGATCACTTTTGGTAGGTACCTGGAAAACTTCAACAAACCTGCCATTTTGGAAATGCTGCGACTCCGTCGTCTAGCCATCACATAAAGTTCCTTGTCAAAGCGGCTCAGATCCATAAACTCACCCAATTTTCCTGCTTCCAGCGCATCGACTTCAATAACCGACTGTTCACTTGCTGCCTAATATATCTCACCCGACAGGTGCCATTGCAATGAAACCTCTAGTCAATATGATTCACTTTACATGTCAGTGGTAATGTTAGAACTGTTCAGTGTGCATTGCAATATAGATTACGGTTGTTGTTTTTTACCATCCATGCCTCATGAAAAGCTGCCTGAGTCCCAACTGTACAGTGTGAAAATGCTTCCACTGCTGTCAATAACATGTCACACATGCCCACATCCCCACGCACACAAACCTGTGTTGATGTCCAGAAGTTTCCTAGTGATGCAGCTGGATGACCATCTGTTGAGTAACCCCCACAAAGGTCTACCGTATAACCAAACGATATGAAACCAAGAGTTGAAACTGCAATAAATATTCTGTCCATTTTATTATTCTTGCATGTGTAAGTGGCGTTTAAAAAATGCTCAGTGTCTGTGCGTTTGCAGCAGGTTTAACATCGGTAGCGCACCAGTAATTTGCTCTTTGAATCCACCCCATAGGCTACTCTGTAACAAGGTCTAAAAAATGAAATATAATCAAATGTGACTTGAATTAACTGAGGTATTTCTAAACCTAAACACGCTAACGTTTGTTCAGTTCAACAGCGCTGAACCTGGCTAACTTAGGCTACCTGTCAGACAAGTCTACTTCCGCCAAAAAGAGGACAATTCTAATAATAGAATAATAATAAAAAATGTAATAATAAATAATAATATACGCATGGAAACACACTGGTTTTATTAAGGGAACTAACCAAACTAGCGTTTCAATACTAACACGGCTCTCGCGAACACTCGGCGACACTTAGCTTTGCTAGTTAGCGTTAGCCACCGTAGCTAGCCTGTCCGGACACTCGCTAAATAATCCTCTAGTTGATATACGCACATTAATTAAATGTAGGTTAAACAAGACACGTCAGGGATTACGTCCTACTCATATTTATCTCGAAGTATTGGAAATGCGGTTATATTACTTTGTACAATCAAAACAAACGGAGCTAATAGCTTAGCTTATCGTATCGTATCGTATCTTGTAAACCTTCGAACTGATCCGAGCGCGCGCTGCTGTCGCCATCGTGACCGCCATTGCTGCAGGAGCTGCACTTGCGATGCGAATGCGACCGCGTTAACCACCAAATACGGGATTTCGTATGTAATTCGGTAAAAAAAAATGTAAAGTCTTTAATAGTTTAGCGACTCACCTCCTCCGTGCCGACTGTATCTTGACATCGCACACTCCGCAACGCTCACTAAACCTGAACCGAGTGTCACACACCGGCTCGTCAAAACGGAACCATAAAGCGCTAGTGTGTCCGGACCACAAGCGTCCGGCTCTTGGTAGTTTTTGCAGGCGGCCATATAAATGGCGAAGTAGCACTGTAAAACTACAATTCCCATAGTTCGCCAGCGTTGCCTCGCGTCCGGAACATATTCAAGCTTATAAAACGGCGCTGCTTTCCAGCTTGGTATTCGGTGTAACTTCAAGCAGGGGAAGATTCTTGGTAGTCTCGGTAGCATTCTCAAAACAGCAGGGTTTGTGTACACGCCGATTTCGAGCCTGGATGTGAGGAGCGATGGGTGACTGGTGTAACATGATGCCGCAGGAGTGGCGCAAGTATGTGAACCACGAGGTGAAAGTAAGAGCCCAGGATAAACAGCAGCACGAGGGCTGGGTGTTCACCGTGGACCCCGTGTCTGCTAGGTAAGAGCCCCAACATGCAGAGGGTTACGGTGTTGTATGTTAGACTGCATCGTGTTTTGTCTTTGTTGTTGGTGATGAGGTATGATCATTTACAAACAGGCCCAAAACTTAAAATACGTAAAATACAGTGATGGCTTAGTGGTTAGGACGCTGCCTTTGGGACCTGCAGGTCACCGGTTCGAGTCCTGACCTGGGCACTACTGAGGTAAGGAGCAAGGTATCCTCCTGCTACACTTTTCTGATTATTCCCTCTGTCCTGGATGTCGCTTTGGATAAACGCGTCAGCCAAATATGTAAATGTACACTGCTCCCGGGCGCTGTTGGTAGCTGCCCGCTGCTCCACGTGTGCACGTGTGATGGGTTAAATGCAGAGGTCACATTTTGTTGTGGTGCTTGGGTGTGTTCACAATGACAAATCGTCACTTTCACTTTTTTACGTGTTCTTCAATGGTGGTGAAGCTACTTTGCATATACCAACTGCATCATACTGGCAGAGGATGGACTACAACAGCAGAGGAAACCTACTTTAAATTATAACAAAATACTACATATAGAAACATTACATGCAGCAAAATGTCACTCAGATCCAGTTTACTGCTAAAACGTACCTTAAAAACAAACAGACTTTCTCTTTCTTTTGTTGCTCGTCTCTCCAACATAAAAACACAGCTTTAACAGGATGAAATGTAGAAGCCTGTGAGACTGCATGTATTAGGTGGAGCAGATCTACATCACTATCACATGCACATACACAGTGTGATGATCAAAAACCAATACATTTACACATCAGAGCAGAATCTCTTGTGCAGTGTAATTTAGTGGTCCGCAACAAATTTTCTAGCCATGTTCACAGTGGTCAGGTTCAGAACAAAAGGGAAATGGGGCCAAAGGTTACTGCAATTACTGTAAAGAATCAATGATAAAAAAAAATCACATTTATTTTCATGTTTGTAGTTTCAGTAGTTACACAAATATCAGCAAAAAGTCATTGAACTATTTTAATCAGTGCAAAAAGTAATTGTAGCTAAACAACCAGCAAACTACTGCAAAATGTAGTTGAACTGCTTGTTCAGTTACATGTAGTTCAATACTCCTCAATTCTGGCTTTCTTTAAGTGTAAGTAAAAGTAAAAAACATAAGCTTAGAAAGGTCAGGCTTACCTGTGGTTCCTCCAAAAAGTCTGGTGCTCTCCATAGTGGGCAGTGGTGGCCTAATGGTTAAGACGCTGCCTTTGGGCCGTTCGAGTCCCGCCCGGGCACTACTGAGGTACCTTTGAGTAAGGTACCCTCCTGCTACACCCGGGCACTGTTGATAGCTGCCCGCTGCACTACGTGTGCACGTGTGATGGGTTAAATGCAGAGGTCACATTTCGTTGAGGTGCCTGAGTGTGTTCACAATGACGAGTCACTTTCATATCTAGAACCATAGTAAAATGTACAGTATGTGTCCTACCTTTTGGATCATTTTGGTTTTAAATAAGCTTCACCCACAGGACAGAATGAATTTAGAGATGCATTTCTGCAAGAAAGAGTGTGTGTGTGTGTGTTTTAAGCTTTTTTTTTTGCTTTGTTGTATTCTTTTTGCTGTTTAAAGTGCTATCAGATCAGTATTAGAGAAGTGCTTGGGCCTTTTCTACTTCTTCATACCGGAATAAATACTGATTAAAAATTTTAAAAAATATTTAAAAAAATTTCCCTCTGGATCAATAAAGTATCTATCTATCTATCTGATTACACTGTATAATGTCTCTTATAGAAATGGGAATAGTTTCACAATGGCAACATTTTCAGCTGAACCTTTTTACTGTGTCGCTGTGTTGAAAAGTGAAAGTGACTATTTGTCATTGTGAACACACCCCATCACATAAGGTGCACCACAACAAAATGTGACATTTAAATGCATTTTACCCATCCACTCATGGCGCAGTGGGCAGCTACCAAATAGCCTGAGGAGCAGTTTAGCAGGACTGTACCTTGCTCAAGGGTAGCACATGGGCCGGGACTTGAACCTGTGACCATCCAATCACATGGGAAAGTCCTCAACCAGTAAGCCACCACTGCCTTGTTTTCCATGATATTGGCCCTGTAGCTTTTCTTGGAAACGGGACCAGACATGGTTCACCAATGAAAGTCTGTGTGGACGTCCTGCAGAACAAAAGCTCTGATCATGTTTGATATTTGCTTGTTATTGGTATCTGCATTTACTGCAAATGCAGCCATTTAGCTTTTTTTCTTCTTCTCTGCAAGTGTGGTCCTTGTGACCTTCCAGGAGAAAGGAGATGCCTCTGTGAAGGTGGTGTTGGGCCATGCTGTGAGGGAGGTGCAGATCCTTAGGGAAGGAGACGGAGAAATGGAGAAGAAAGTGAGGTCCCTCTTTATGCCTGCTGGCAGCCAGGCTTTTACTCAGGCGCAGCTGAAGGAGCGCAAGGAGAGTCTGCGTGCATGGCTGGAGAAAAACCTAATTCCCGTTAAAGACGAGGGAGACGTTCTGCAAGTGGCCAACGCACTGACCATCAGTGCTCCCTATGGAGCAGAGCAGTGCATCAGCAGCAATGAAATCATCCTGGCCCGAGTGCAGAATCTTGTGGAAAGCAACCCAGCAGGAATAAAGGACCAGTAAGACGTGCATCCCAAGCTTTTGGGTCTGAGCTACATCCTCTCTGTGAGAGCTGATCGTAATCCATGTGTGGGGCTGGATCGAACATCCACCTAACATAATAGCCTGGGAAATGTTTTGTCTCAACACCCTTGATAAGTTCTGGTGGACAAAACGGCCATTTCAGCAGATGGTCAGATGCTGATTGTCTGATGGCACAAGTTGGTCAGGAAAATAAGATAAATATGATTTGCTCTGTGAATATAGAGTTCTGATGACAATTGCCAGAGGAACTGTCAACTGTTTGAGGTCAGGGCAGAAAAAATGTTTCCTCAGCCTGTTCTGCTTGATAAGTGATTAATGATTGCTATGGTTACTTTTTTTCTTCTTTTTCTTTTTACATACTTGGAAGGTAAAAACATCTTGGCAGTGTCAGAAATGTGCTATTTATATACAATGCATGGATTTCTAATAAATATTTGCATGATAAACATGCCAGAGTTCTAATTCTCAACTGTCTGCATTATAGGAAAAATCTAAATTTTTGTTTTTGGATGCACAATAACAGGATCACGTCTATATCGACAGATGTTTTGGGCAATAGGCCACACCTCCTGAGCATCCCTTTGATTGCCAGAATGAGAAATTCTGGCTTTGTTCAGTGTCTGGTGGCCTACAGATCCAGGGATCTGAGAGAAAAGCCCCTGTAGCCCATCTCATTTTCAAATCATCCTCTAAAGCCTCTTTCCAAAGGGCTTGGAGCTGCAGGAAGAGGATTTGCTTTGGAGCCTCTGAAAGGGTCACTCAGGAGAGCTGCAGGGACGTGCAAGCAGCATCTGCGGATGTGGGGACCTTAAAATTCATGATACTTTATTTGTAATAAAATGAAAGGAGATATGGATTAAACACAACCAATGTGCAAAGTTACTCTCATCATTGTTGCAGTGCTTTTAGAACAAACCTGAAATTGTGTTGTGGTTCTGCATGTTCTACACTAATACAACATTAACACCACCTGCCTAATGTTTAGCAGGTCCCTCGTGCTGCTGAAACAGCTCTGACTGTGGTGCTGTGTGTTCAGACCCCTTTCTATCAGACACAGCATTCACTTTTTACACCACAGTAGCTCTTCTGTGGGATCGGACCAGACAGGCTAGCCTTCTCTCTTCACATGCATCAGTGAGCCTTGGGTGCCCATGACCCTGTTGCTGATTAAATAGTTGTCCTTCCTTGGATCACTTTTGGTTGGCGCCAACTCTTGCACATCTTGAACGCCCCACACGAGACGCTCCGACTCACTCAAGTCATCACAATAAAGCCCATGGCAAAGTGGCTCAGATATTTACGCTCAATCATTTTTCTGTTTTCAGCACATCAGCTTCAAGAACTGACTGTTCACTTGCTGCCAAATATATCCCAAAGAAATAACCAGATAGTCAGTGTTATTCACTTCACCTGTCAGTGGTGTTAATTTTGTGGTGTATACGGCCTATTAGAGCGTCTACTGTAATCTTAGTATAAATGTCAACATACTGATGTTTAGCGGTTAGGAAAGGTCATCTATCTGCACCTCATCAAGAGTAGAATGTTTTGAAGTAACGCTGGAAGTTTTTGTTAAAATTCGGTCATTTTACCTCATTTTGCTAATATATTAAACTATTTTATATTGGAAAAAAAAACTGCATTTTATAAAAGTTGACATTCGGCAGATGTGCACAGGAAAAATACTGGGTATCACTAAACGGCCTACGCATCCGTTATCAGGGCAAGCCTACTACAAACCATTCCATAGCCCACTCAAACAGCACATGACTCACGCTCTAGAGACTGGGGCTATATTTAAGCGCATTGGCCCTCAGTCATCAACACCGCTTCATGACTTTGCACAGCCTACAGTGGTATAAACACTTTTATTCCCTTGTTTTAAGAAGGCAATCGTTTTTTCTTTTTCTTTTTTTTCTTCTTTACATACTTATTGGCAAAAACAGAAATGATTCAGAAAATAAATGTTCTAACACATACAAGGACAATCACTTTTCTGTGTTTCTTGAATGCTTAAAAGTACCTCTTTGGTGTGGGAGGGTACCTTTGACTCGTGGTACTCTTGAGACTACTGGCACACAAACCACTCCCCTTCAGTTTTAGCGTCACGCTAAAGCAAAGCCCAGAACACGGCTCGTGTCCGAATCGCTCCCAGTCCCTTTTTTCTTGAAGCGTAATGAGGTGCGGTGAACGCAAAGGCCGTCGGAGGAGTCCTGTCGGTCGTCCAGCGCTGCGCTGGCGTCCGAAGTCCACTCCCAAAGGCAGGCACAGGAGTACAGTCTTTACAGTGTCACTTAGTGCCAAAAATCACTTCTTGCTTTACAGAGAAGACCGTGCCGTGTTGATTTTTGATTTTTTTTTTTTTCCATAAAGTCCTTTTAGAGCTGGTTCAAACCGGTCCGCAGTCTTTTTCGTTATCCAGCATGTTTCTTTTTGCTGTGAGAGTTGTGTGGTGGAAATTTTTTTTTTCTCCCCTAAATCTGGCTAAAACTGCGCAGGGGAGAGCGAAGGCCATGTACTGCTCACGGACAAGTACTGCTGGAAAAAAGCGACATATAAAAACAAACAAACAACAAAATGAAATGAAAAACATCGGACAATGACGAAGCGCACGCCAACAGCTACATAAAGACAAGGGGAAAAAAAAAAAATATAAAGACACACCCCTAAAGAGGGCCGTGTAATCTCAACATCGTTTGCACTTTATGAAACACAATCATCTCTGAATGGTTTAAGGGCACATTTTTGTTTCGTCTTGGTTTCGTTTTTGTGTGTGTGTGTGTCTTTTTCTTTTTTTTTTGTCCTCAAGGTCCATCACCGTCCCTCACAACAGTCTTTCATTATTTTTCATCATGTTACAGTTCTCCGCCGCAGTCTTTAGTGTTACCTCTCCCGGCCACATGCCTCTACGAAGGGTTTGCGTTCTCCAAAAGCGGCGGCCCATCCCGGTGCATGGAGGGGTGTGCCGGCTCCCTTTTGTAGGTTTTGGGGGGCAGTTTGGGGATGGCCGTCTGCGACGTGCTTTGGCGGGGAGGTAGAGGGGGGCCCGCCGCACCCTGCAGCGGCTCGCAGTCCGGGGGCAGCAGAGGCGGCGAGGGCAGGTGCTTGCGGGGACCCAGCGGGGAGGGCGTTTGAGGGGGCAGGGGCGGGGGGAAGGGTGACGTGGGGAAAAAGTGGCTCTGCTCGCTGCGGCGGCCCTGCGGCGGAGGCTGCAGCAGCAGCGGGGAGCTGGAGAAAACGTCGGGCGTTCGGACAGGCTCCCGCGGGGGCAGTGTGGGCGGGCTGTCTGGAGGCTCCGAAACTGAAGTGCGGTCAGTGAGAGAGTAGCGCGGCGAGTAGACCTTGCCTGTGGGCTGCCTGGGGGGGATGGCCGGAGGGCTGTCCAAGTGCTTTGACATCATCTAAAGGAAGATAGATGGAAGATGTGAAAAATGTGAAATGACTATAATTAACGGCATCGATGGATATCAGCAGAAAACGGATGAATGGAGTTAAAGACTGAATCTGACCTGGAAATGCTCACCCACACAACGTTGTGCGTATGTTTATGTGAGGTAGTAGCATGTTTCAGGAATCATGATGTTCATCTTGAGTCAAGTGCAGCAGCTAAAGCTAGCTAAAGATAGCTAAAGTAGCTTTTAAAGAGAAGGACAAAGATCTTCAACAGTGTTGGGGTTGGGAACCTTTACTGTAGGCAACCAGGGCTCGCTAGTCAATGTCAAACACCAGTGCTTCACATCCCTGCTCTGCATCACACCTGATCCACCTAATTAATAAGCCTTTCTGTGTTGAAGTGGGTGTGTCAGAGCAGAACAATCAACGAGGCAAGAAGGGCACTAGGACCAGTGTTGGGAATTATGCTGCAGCTGCACCTAATGTCCAGTAGTCTGTGCTGTAGGACACTAGCCCTACTAGTAAGGGCAGTTAGCAACTAATCCCTACTAATAATGCCTACAAAAGGCTGCAGGCAACTTACATCCATGAGCACTGCAGGCATCTAATGTCCACAAGACAAATTTGCAGTTGTGCATAATCTCAGTAATGAAATACAGTGGTGACAAAACACTACATGCACTTCACCTGCACAGAACTACCTCCAACATAAACACCCGCTTCTAGCTGCTGGCAGGAAAACTGTGTGTGCAGGATGTTTTACCTTTGAAGGTGAGGACTCGGCTGGGGCAGATTCTGGGCGTCGCCGGGGCGGGACGGGGGGAGGGATGGGGGCGTCCTCCACACTCCTGTGGAAACTCACCATGGAGGACACGGACGATGACCCTGAGTAAAACAGAAGGAAAACAGACAGAAGGATAAATATGATGATAAGATAATCATATAACATTTTATCACAGCTTACAAGACACCAGAGCATGAGAGAGAGCATGAGACACTTATAGACACATGGCCCCACCCTGCACTGCATTAACGCTGGCACATCCGGCGAAGTCACAGAGGTTCCAGCTGAGCAGAACAGTGGAGACCGGAGGATGAGAGTGGGGGAAAGGTGTGGACACAAACACATGTGCGTGCAGACTGGACACTGTTGCTGGGACATGCATGATCAGTTCAAAGCCCTCGACTTCAAGACGTCAATAAAGTGTCGACATTTTTCTTTTGTCCAACATTGTGTCATACAGTGTTGGAAACCGCATAAGCAAGTCTATTTAAGATTACCTACCAGCCTGATATGGGTTCAGTCAACTTTGCAGTGATGCTCATTGGTGTACATAAGCTTAAAGTAGTTGCTAGCTACATTAGCCTTATAGCTCCCCTGCCAAGCTAAAGGGCAAACTTCAGACACCAATGTGTTTTCACTAATGGACTATGAGGGGAATTGTGTGTATATACAGACAAGAGTAAAAGTCTGCATACCACAGGTCAAATTACACGTTTTGTTGATGTTCTATCTGAAAATAAGTACACATTTTCTACAGAAAACACACAATGTTTTTAATTCCCAAATTTAACATTAAAAAAAAATATGAAAGCTAAGTGGCCTGTTCAAAAGCGATGAAATGTAATGTTTTATTTTTTCCCAATACATTAAATGCATAATAAAAAGAAACTGTATGCTAAAATTGGCAGAAAAAAAATACCATGTTGAAGTTATGTACTTATTGTCCGACTGAGGGGGTGGAGCGATTGCAAATTTTCCATCCCACACCCAATGACATTTGTTCCAACGCCATGATTCATGGCTTTGAATTTGAAAAGAAGGATACGGGAAGTAGAGTTGACACCATGTCCGACTAACAAAATTCTATCATAGTGACTGAGAACCTTAAGCCCTGAGCGTGTGATTTGACCTTGTGTATACAAACTTTTGCAACTTTTGACAAACTACTGCTTTAACGAGACTGGAACTCGTACGGCTCTGATGAGGATGGGGACATAGCAACGGTGATGTTAGTGACAGTGAGTGGAGGCGAGGGATAGAAAGAAAGAAAAAAGAAAAAGAAAAAAAGAAAGAGAGAGTGAGAGGGAGAGAGAGAAGGAAGACAAAACGAGGAGAAAAGAGGGCTAATACTAACGTGGGCCGTGAGGCAGAGAAACCGGGGCAAAAATGGTGTCGCTGTCTGGCAGCAAAAAGAGAAGAAAAGAGAGAGATACCCTGAGAGTGGGCCAAAGAAAACCAAGCCTCGGATACAGGGAGGCATCCGGCTGAAGCAAAGCAAACCTGGGATACAATAACCTCGAATAGGAAAAGCAACTAAAGAACGCAAACATGCTCGCATATATACACATTCCTTAGCGCTTACGCACTTCACACGAGTACGCAGACGCAAATGACAGCACCCATTGCAAACATATGGCCCCTCTGTTCAAATTCAATGTGTGCTTTTAAGTTTCAGTGGTGGTTAAGACACTCCGTACTCAAGGGGGCGATAGAGGCAAATCAGAGTGTCGTTATATGGCAGCTGGTGTTATTCCAATGGCAACAACAGCAGGACAGCAGTGTGTGCGGCTTTCCTTAAGAGTGAGTGAAACGATCATACGCTTATATCAGTGTCAAGTTCTACGAGAAACTATTCAAACTGCACGTTTGCACTGACCATTCACCAAAGTTCAAGATACTACAAGACGGCCTGACTGGCACCACTTGCTGCACAGATCAGAATGCAGCTTGTGATGGCACTGGGACGCAACAACGTCCCAAACCGTGGTTGTGTACCTCAAATCATTTGCGTTCTTGTATATTTCTCGCCTATCCATCTGATCTTTCCATTGTACCACCAATCAGAAGCTGAGAACAGTACTACACTTATCAGCCATAACATTAACACCACCTGCCTAATATTGGGTAGGCCCCCTTAATGCCACCAAAACAGCTCTGACTGTGGTGCACGGTGTTCTTCTGCCCCCTTTCTATCAGAGTCTGCATCACTTTTTTGTACTACATCGGCCCGTCTGTTGGATTAGACCAGATAAGCTTATCTTTGCTGAATCAGTGAGCCTTGGGTGCCCATGGTCCACCGGTTCCTTTTGCTTCCTTCCTCCTCCTACCGCATACCAGTACCCACAAGAGCTGCTGTTTTGGAGATGCTCTGATCCGGTCATCTAGTCTCCATGGTTTGGCGCTTAGATTCTTACATTTTTCCTGCTTCCAGCACATCAACTTCAATAACTTACTGTTCACTCACTGCCTAATATATTCCACCTATTGACAGGAGCCAGTGTAATGAGATCATCAATGTTGACGTCACCAATCAGAGGTGATAATGTGGCTGAAAGGTGTATGTAGTAAAATGCTGGTTATAGATCGGGGAGAATGTAAAATGGCGAAGTCGACGTTAGTATAACAGACTAGTTGTTAGGATAACGGACATAGGGCACCACTGATGAGGGTGTGAACGTGTGTACAGATGGAGCAACGTCCTTGCATTTAACTACTGAACGTCACCTTGTTCTGTTTTAGACTGAGCTGCAGCACGAGCCTGTGTGTGTGTGTGTGTGTGTGTGTGTGTGTATATACGTACTTGAGTGAAAGGGACTGGAAGGGCCTTGCGGAGAGTCGAAGACACTGCAGATATCAGTGGAGCTGGAGGCTGCGGACGCGGGCGGGGGCGTGAGGGGCGTGCGGGGCGAATTCGGGGCCGAAGCTGCGCTGCTCTCCGTCTCGCTGTCCGGAATTCGGCTGTAGCTGATCTTGCGAGGTTCGTTCTGCAGCGGCGTCGGGTGGCGCATGGTGCCTGGGCGACTGGAGGATGGGCGCACGCCTGGCGACTTCAGTGGGCAGCTGTACTTCTTAGGCTGGGGGAGTGAGTGCAAGAGAGGAGGCTTGAGTAATGATGTTTACGCGGTAATGAGAACCGCACCATCGTTCACACGGTCCAACCACAAGGTTTTTTAAAGTTTAGCCATCCATCATCAGCATAAAAAAAGAAAGAGAAAGTGCTTTCTGGCCGTCAGAAGAGGACTCGTTCAATACTAATGGATACTAGAGCCTAGCTGACCACGCTTTTTACAATTTGTAGGGTTTCTTCATTTTGGTTTTCAGTTTAAACTTGGTTTTAAAGGTGAATTAATAGTTTTAGTTTCTAAAATTTGTCCAAATTGTTCCAAATTGGACTCTTTGCTTCTGACAGTTGCCATTTCAGCATTACATTAGGCATAAAGTACCCTGTGCTAAGACAGTTATCAAGGGCATCTCCTTCTCTTTGGTATATAAGGCTTGACAAAGAAGAAATGAACTTCTACATCATCCTT
>JBBPDA010000039.1:2201230-2217363 GCA_037974385.1 Arnoldichthys spilopterus | reverse complement strand
ACACACACACACACACACACACACACACACACACACACACACACACACACACACACACACACACACAGAGAGAGAGAGTAATTAGGCAAAAGACAGGCCTAACAACCCTGACAGCGAGTTTGAACTTGTGCTGAATAATAACCATCAGTCTCGTTTTCTGTTTTCCCCTCTTGCCTCTTATCAGCTTTTAAAAATGCTATCAGTGCCACACGGACACTAAAACAAAGCAGGTCATCACACCATGTTCTATGACGTAAAAGGTGTCCAAATATTTAGAGAGCGTGAGAAAACAGCCTGAAATAGGAACAAGATGACAATTGCTGGCTTCCAACAAAGAGACTCTTGAGTCGCTCATTTTTCACACTTCAGCGTTGGTGTTGTCAAACCCAGGGGGGTTGTGCAATAAAGGGGTAATGCGCTTTAGTGCTGGAAAGCAAACAGACACTTTTACTCCAAGACTTGTAAAAACTCTACAAAAAACACTAGGATTTCATGTTTTCACACCGCTGGCTTAATACCACTGTGTGACGCGCTGAGAACGGAGTGAAGAGGGGCTACCATTGCTATGATGCCGCAAATGTCATTAACGGAAAACGTGGCTGATGGAGCTTTGAATAATGGCATATGCAGAAGAACTGAAGACATAATTACACAAGTTAATTAACTGAATAATAGCTGACGGGATAATTAATAGGAAAGTAATGGTTGGTTGCAGACCCACAGGCCAGTCATGTTTAAATTCAACGCATGCAGCCCACCCTACCATATTGGCTTTAATCTACTGATTGTATTCAAGCGCCCCCCCCCTCCCCCCCAAAAAAAATAGCCCACAAATGCATTCAGTCTGGAATCAGCACTGTTAAGACCATCTAGACATTATAGCCACAGTGTATAGCCATTATTGGCCCTTTATTAACTTTTTATTGTTATTATATTTCTGCATTAACATCACTGAAAACATCATCAGACTCTAACATGTCATAAAAGTAGATAAAGGGCCCAATTAAACAAATGAGGCCAAAATATTTGACTTATTTTTTTGAGGAAAATGATCCAATAGAACATCTGTTAGAGGCAAAAGTACGTGACCCATTGCTTTCAGTATCTGGTCTAAACTGGTGCCACAATAACAGCAGCTAAACTTTTGGCTAAACTGTGGATCGGTCCTGTATATCAGCTTGGAAATATTCTGGCTCATTCCCCCTAACAAAACAGCTTCAACTCTGGGATGTTGGTGGGTTTCTTCACCTGAGCTACTCCCTTCAACCTTTTTACTGGATGAAGGTCAGAACTTTATTCTTTTTTATCCGTTCTTTGGAAAAGGAATTGTGTGGTTGGTGTCTTTGTCTTGTTATATACCTCACTTTCTCTTAAGATTCAGTTCACAGACAGACGGCAATTTTGATATAATTCAGAACTTACTCTTCCATCTGTGACTGCAGGCTGCTTTGGTCCAGATGCAGCAAAAAAGGCCCAAACCATGATACTATCACCACCATGTTTCACAGATTGGAAAACATTCTGATGCTGGAAAGCTACACTTTCCTTTTTCCAAAAACTGCGCTACCTCGAGGTTCACATACTTCTGCCACTTACAGATGTCATTGTGGATCATTTTCCTTAATAAATAAATGTCTAAATATATATTTTTGATCTTATTAGTTTAATTTGGCAGTCAATTTAGGCAGACAATTCTAAAAAGGTTCACAAACTTACAAGCACCACCAGAGTACTGCCATTTCCTGAGATCTCTACACCCCAGTGCCTTCATGAGTGAACGCTGATTTGTGCAGGCAAAAAGTGAACCATAGGAAATGTTGATCAAATCTGCGATTTGAACCAAAAAGCCTTTCCAAACAGATCAAGTGTCCTTCACCTTTGACTGCTTTTCCTGCTCTATCACACAGACACTGACTCAGGAAGGGTCTGTTAATTAGCCGCATGTTGTATTAGATAAAAAGGGCCTTTCATACGGCAAGACACTCACTCATCTTCCACTCATTTTCATAGAGAAGCAGACAGACAGTGAAGGGAGCGAGCAAAACCCTGAGAAACCATTACACGCATTCCCAAGAAGTGGGGGCTACACTGCCATTAGCCAATGAAATTGCAGGTTTTGCTAAGCATAAAACAGAGCAGTGCCACATCCCAAAGTTGGCAGCAAAATTTCATAATTGTTATTTTTATGCTTATAGTAGTGACACAGTCTGAGTGGAGCGGAACTTGCACTCACTATGATCACTACATGAGCAACACAAGGGATTTCTCCACATCAAAATAGGGCTCTTGTCAAAGTGGTTCGGATCCTTATGCCTGCCCACGTTTCCTGCCTTCAACATTCCAATTTCAAGAACTGACTGTTCACTTGCTGCCTAGTATACATCCCCCCTTGACAGGTTAGATAATCAATGGGCACTTTCGGACCAAAGGAACTTTTTCAAAGTTCTCAGAACCAATGGAGAGTGTTTCCCCTCGTTTGTGCATCTGCACGGCAGGAACTGAACGTTTTCAGGAACGTTTTTAGCTTTATGGTCGGTACATTCGAGCACAAAGGAACCATTTTAAAATGTTAGATGTGCAAACTACAGCTTTTAGCCATGAAAGTGGGACAAAACATGATCAAATGGCCCAACAGTGGAGCCCAGGCCTTATTGAGCAGCTGCCTCTGCGGAAATACAACAGTTTTGATGATAATTAGCACTCCGATCACGGCGTCCTCCACCATCTTCATCCTCAGCCATCAGCCGGCTTACATCACTTCATCGCTCTCTCTGGTGGTGCGAATACAGAATGCAAACATCAAAAACACCCCTGAAGGTGTGTAGTTCTCAAGGGAGCTCCCCAGTGAGTAGTCCCTCTCAAGAAGTCCCTGGAAGGGGTCAGAAAGCGCCGAACTTTATTCGTTTCACCTGCCGGCGCTTTCTGAGGGACTGTGAATGCCGTGAAAATATGAAGCGGAGCAGAACAAGAACTGAGAACCACTGAAGCAAGCTATAAGCAAGGGCACTGCAAGAAAAACACAAAGTTTGCTCTGACCTGCATACATGTGGAAGGTGAGCCTCTCAATGAGCTTTAGCACTGTGCCAGCCTTGATGATGGGGATGCCGGACTTGGACTGTACATTCTCCTCGAACACCACGTTCTCCTCTGAATCAGGCTCAGCGAAGCGGTAGATCTCAGCCCCTGGTAACCTCATTTGCTCCTCCTTCTCCTCTTGTAGCATGGCCGTGTCCAGCATGCGCTCCAGCGTGGAGCGGTACTGCAGCGAGATCAGCGCCGCCATCCAGCCGTTCTTCTCCTCCGCAGACTTGGCAGCAAACACCACGCTGTTGCCGTCCTTCAGGATGATCTCGAAGGCGTGCCGGTACTCACCCTCCTTGTCGTCCTTGTCGTTGATCTGGACCTGGTGGAAGCGGAGACAGTGGGTGAGGTCTCGGCCTTTTGTGATTTAATGTAACTGTCTGAATTGTAATTGGCCTACATACACATCCTAAAGTGTGTAGGCACCTGCGTACCCACAGGGGATAAATACATGGTTCATCCCTCTTTGCTACAGTGACAACTTCTGCTTTTCTGGGAAGGTTAAATGTTGGAACACTGCGGTGAAGATTTGACTGCATTCAGCCACAAAATGTTGAAGCACTTCTCCAGCACATTCGAGAGATATTGGATGGTGCAACATCACTCCAGAGATCAGTTTCATGCTTTAGGCACTGGCGGGGGGCTTTACACCCTGCTAGCCAACACTTGGTACTGGGCATGACGTCCTTAAGCTCATGGGCAGCTCCAGAGGGCCTTTTGTTGAGGATTTTCTAAAGAGATTATATAAGCTGTGTGTGTGCAACTAAATGCCTGTGTCAGTGGTGGGAGCACCTTAAAGCAACCGAGCCCGCCAACCTCCTGTGCCTGAATGCTTCCGGATGCATAGTGTCTCGTCTCCATTTTTTGGCAATAATGAAGGCACATTTATCGATGGTATACACTTACTACATGAAGTCAATCAGCCAAGACATGCCTGCTGTTCGGAGTTGGCTTCTTTAGTTTTGTACTGAAGATATGAGGTTAATGTGGCTAACAAGCTATGAGAGCAAAAAGCCACCAGATAACATCAAACAAACTCCATGCACAAGTCACAAATCTGCCAAGTCATCATTAAAGTTATTTTAGAAAGGCTATATGAAATTACTCGTGTGGTTTTTGAGACTGTATCTATAGCAATGGAAGTTTTGGGACAAACCATCACTTTTCATGTTTGTTCACGACCAATTTCAGCCACCTATGCTCCTCATTATCCATTTAACCACGAACCCTTCTTCTCATTCACTAGCGGTGGAAAATGTGCATCAGAGCTGGAACAATGCGTTGTAGAGGATTCGCATTCAATTATTTATGTCATCGAACACAAAACACACGGTTTAAAAACCCAATGCTGCCAACACACACCTCCTGCCTCCGATCTAAAATATGTTCTCAATATTTAATTGTGAATCCAGCTGAACTGTAGTGCATCATCACACTCAGGAGCTGACCGTACCTTTTAAGTACATGGGTTTAAGGTACAGAAAATGGAAAAATCCTACAGTAAACCCCACAGAGATCATGGAATAATAGTAGTTGCTAAGGAAAAAGATTGTTTTTACTCTGTGGAACACACAGACGAGTTGTAGCTGGTCTTCTCAATAGTATGTTAGTTTACCTCTTATGGGAAATGTACCATACACAAAGTGGTGGAATGTGTGACAGATCCTTTCCTTCAAGAAGCAAATGATCTGATTTGCAAGCAAAACATTTATTAAACATAAAAATGTTTGCTGCTATATTATAAATTATAATAAAGAACCCATACATTGCTTTCTTTCCTGTATTTGATTTTTTTCCCCCTGAGGTCCAATCACAATGTTAATCTTTTTGTTGTTTTATGCCCCGAAACCAGGCATATTCCAGTTTACACAACCATTTATAACCTTTCTATATACCTTAGAATAAAACATGCTGTTTCTGTGTCTGATATACATGCTGATGACTGACATGCAACAATCAGCCATAACATTAAAACAACCTGCCTAAGATTGTGTAGATCTCTTTGCTGCCAAACCAACTCTGACCCATCAAGGTGCTGACCTTCACAAGACGTTCACAAGGTGTTATTTTAACAGCAGATGACCTAAATGCTGGAATTTGTGATGGGTGGGAGCAGCTTTTCAAGAACATCAAACAGATGTTTGATTAGATTATTCTGAACTCTTCGTCCTGTTCCTCAAAGCATTCTTAAACATTGTTTGCAGCGTTGCAGTCAGCATTATGCCGCTGAAAGAGTCCACTGCCATTAGGGAAAAACGCTGCCATGAAGGGATGCAATTGGTCTGAAACAGTGTGTAGGTAAGTGGTATGTGATGTTAAAAAATAAATAAATAAATAAAAATAAAAAGATTCATCAGACCAGGTCACTTCTATCTATTGCTCCACTGTCAATGTACCATCGTAGGTGCATTCGCCGAGAAGCAGGGGTCAGGATTGGCACTTTCTGTGGCTATGCAGCCCCTTTCACAGCAAGCTGTGATGCCCTTTTGTGTTTTCACTTTTTTAATCACAGCCAGGCAGGTGCATCCACGGGCCGTCCCATAAACCTGTCACCGGTTCACCCTGTTGCCCTGTCTTGGACCATTTTTGTAGGTAGTAACAACTGCATACTGGCAACACCCATCAAGATCTGCCATTTAGGAGATGCCCTGACCCACCCGTCCAGCGATCAATTTGGCCCTTAGATCCTTTGTCCAATTTTCCTATACACCAACTGCAAGAACTGACTGCTTACTTGCGATCTTACATGTCCCACACCCCAACAGGTGCCACTGTACCAAGATAATCAATGTTATTCACGTCACTTGACCGTGATTTTACTGTTGTGGCTGATGAGTGCATATAAACAACCACTGTCCTGATTGGCTGCCTGTCTTGCACCTCATTCAAAAACTGTACCAAGCGGACAAAGCCCGTTACTACAGTTTAGGGGCTGGCCCCAGAAGAATGTAACCCAGGACACCCACTAGGTGACACATCTGTCTTTCACCAGTTAACCCCGACTTCTTTCCACCTCTACAATCTATCCATTCGTCTATCCATCCCTGCTCACCTTGCGCATGAAGAACTTCTCCTTCAGCCTGTACTCTGCGGCACTGGCCCCAGGCAAGCGCGGCTGCCCGTGGTTTGACTTGCAGCAGATCATCAGGCCGTCGAAGAGGAAGATGTGGCGCTCGTGCTTGGCACCCACCCGCGTCAATGTGCCCTCCATGATGAACTCGTTGCAGCACTGGCCGATGTCTTTGCCCTCCCAGCCATCGATGTTCCTTTGAATCTCGTTCATCTTCTTGATGGCCAGGTGCTTGCCCTTCATCTGCTGACTGTAGAAGCGGCAGGCCGACTCGCTATGGTGGGGGTGGGAGGGGTGGTGGTTGGGGGGTGGGGGGGTGGTGGTGCAAAAGAAAGAAAAAAAAAGTGTAGAGGAAAGAAATTAGTGGTGGAAAGCCAAAAGGGAGGGAAGGCAAAGAGAAAGGGAAGGGGCGAAAGCACGGGTCTGTCGCCAGAGAGCAAAAGCACAGGTCTGTTGTTCGCACAATACCTCCACACACGAACATTGTTTTAAAGCACTGAAAATAGAAGCCTTCTGAGATCGAGAGGAAGACTGGCTTTGTCTACAGTCACGGTGACTTAAGCCAAGTCCTGGAGGTTTCTCAACAACTTAAGTCCGTGTTGAGTCTACCTTGCCTCATCCGAGCCAAAACAAACATCTAAAGCAGCCCCTCCAGAACCTGAAAAAGACCCCAACAGTCAATCAGTTCAACTAACGGGTCGATCGTAATCTAAAAGGACTACTTCAGAAAATCCAATGACTGACAGCGCTTGCAGCACCCGCCCTTTGTCTTCGACCACATTCAGCAGGTTTTTCTCTCTTTTGTTGCATCGAATCTCATTATCTGTGGCAATCGATCGTACGGATACAGGTGCAGCTTATAGAGATTAGCTCGGAAAAAAAGGTGCAGAACTCCTTTAAGGGACTGAGCGTGAATCACTTGCAGTTGGACTACATTATTTTGCTTCAAGGATTGATTGCGGAGATTGTATTTCTCCTCTCTTTTCTTATTGGTCACGATTTTCTGGTGTTATAAAAATCAGTCTTTGGCGGAAAGGAGGAAGAGGGGGAAAAAATCTGGAGGAGATTTACAGTAGCCAGTGGTAAAATGGCCGTCTGCACGGGACTAGCCATAAATAAGCAAAGGGGGGGATTTATTCAACAAACAAAAAAAAAGAAAAAGAAAAAAAAAAAAGCTTACTGTTGTGCTCTGGGACGCTCAAGCGCAGACGGCCTCTCTCCTCATACCAGCACCTCAAAGTAGAGCGCCAGCCTCACTCGACCTGCCACCTGCACATTGCGACGCTGCAGGCAGGGCATAACTACACTATAACCTCGTGATACTCCATAGTAAATAAAGCAGAACAGCAACAGGTGGGGAAAAACTGCAGCTCACGGTTGTCTGCGGTATTACCCTTTAAGCTTTGGCTTCCATGACTAATAAAAATATATATAAAAACACAAAAATAAAAGAATAAACTGCAGAATAAAAAGCTTTAACCCCTTAAACTGCCCTCTATATAGTAAAAGTCACGAAGAATCGTCCAATAGTAATCTAACAACATGAATATGAAGAGCAATACGTCTGCAGTTTAAGGTGTTAATACCACCATCAAGCCCACATTTCGAAAAAAATCTTTGGCTACAAATGCTCAGTGGCAGCAACATGGCCAATGAGGGAGCCTGAGTCGCTGGTTTGCACACAAAGAAACCAAAGGGGATGGGAAGGCAGCTCTACTGACCCACCAATACAAATAACCCCATAGAAACGTGCTATATTGACTGCGTACGAAACTCTCTCTCGACAAAACTCAAAAAAGCACATACCGTAAGGTAAGCCATCCTTTCCCCATAAAAAACACTAGAACCGAGCAAAAAGTTTAAGCGCCAAAAAGAACGTAAGAAGAGAGGGAAATTGGGTTCAGTGCTTAATCCCCATCGTCGATGCCGTTCGCTTCCTCGGCAGTTATGAACGAGCGTACAAAAGACGCGGACAACTTCGAAAAAGTAGATTCGAACAAAAAAGCAAAATTTCCAGAAAAGAGATGCTGAAGTCTGCTTCTCTCTCTCACACACACACACATGCATACACACTCTGTGTGTGTGTGTGCCTCTCTCTGTCGCTCTCAACCTGAGAACAATAACAGCCAGCCCAAACCCTGACGCAACATCCCTGGGACAACACAGTGCAGGCTGACCCCAGCACCCCCCACCCCCACCCCCACCATGCGCCACAGCTATTTTAGGGTCAAGGGGGAAACTCAGGACTGAGCTGGGTGGAGTGTGGAGGATGGGAGGAGTACAGGAAAAGAGAGTGTGTGTGTGTGTGTGTGTGTGTGTGTGTGTGTGTGTGTGTGCGTGCCCTCGTATTTGCTACTTAGTGAGGTCCGAATGTTCTCATAAAAGAGCAATTACAGGAAAATCCATTATAGTGAGGACATTTTGCTGATTTCTCCACATATTCAAGTTTTTTAGAAAAAAGTTTGGTTTTTTTTTAGAAAAAGTGCAGAAAGATTTACTTTTGCTCACTGAGGTTAGGGTCAGGGTAAGGTGTAGTGTTACTGAGATACAGTATTAAAAGTCAATGGAAAAACCTCACGGACCTCACTACTATGGCTATACAAACGTGTGTGTGTGAGTGAGAAAGAGAGAAAGTGTACCATGGTGGAGAAATTGCTGCAGGACTGAGGCTAAATGCAAACCTGAGCATCTCAAGGTGTGTGTGTGTGTGTGTGTGTGTGTGTGTGTGTGTATGCACGCTCCCTGCTCATCCTCATTATCATTTTTATTAATATTTTAAGCCAGATCAGGATCTTTTTTAAGAACCTCTAGGTCAGCAACTAGGCCCATATCTTGCTTGAAAAGGCTTATGAATCTGGTGCAGGAAAGTGCAGATAGCAGGAGCTAGTTTAATTTCCTTGTGACAGGTAGGATTCGAAGAGCTGTGGGGATTTTAGTGTGCACTTTACTTTAGTCAGTCCCTGTACATCTGTGAGCAGTGTGTCTGAGGTTGATTTGGCATAAAAATTTCACAGTAACACATCTATATGCCCATATTTAGAGATTCTTGCCATGAATTTATATGTATATATTGTTATGAAGCCTTAAAGACAAACTAGGCGGACATGACCAAATCCACCCCCCCACCCCCCATGCAGAATAGTGCATGTCTACAGTAAGTGTACCTAAAATGGATAAACTGAGTGTAGATACAAGGTAGCCGTGCTTAATGAAGTGGCTCTTCAGTGTATGTGTGTGCTTTGTGTACCTGAGTCTCCTCTTAGCCAGATTTTTGGAGCAGATCCTCTCCATGCTGCTCTGCAAGTTCAGGAGTGCGGTGATGGCCTGCTTTAGACACTCCTTATCCTCCTCGTCCTCACTTTTCTCCTCCAGTTGCTGTACAGTAGGGGTGGGGGAAGAGAGAGGGACATTTTGGGAGGGGGTGAGAAAGCGGAGTAGTGCTGTGTTGGTAAAGTGGCTGGTGGAAAGCAGGAGGGTACTACAGGATAAGATGCTGTAAGGCCTTTCTCATGAGCCAGATTAGGCCAGAACAAGCCTGCTCTCTCCCGCTCTCCTGTTCCTCCACGTTACCACTCCTTTATTAGGGGGCAAGCAAAGAACATCCGGATCGAACAGAACAGCATCAACTGCCCTCAAACAGGCAACCACCAAAAGCCCTTCTCTCCTACAGCATTAACACGCAGTACTGCACATCCTGACCCTATGTGCTACTCTGGCCAGTACTGCGGTTTCATACACAACGGTTAGGGGGAAACCGGTGCTGGATCAGAAAAGAACGTTTCATCGCAGGGCGGCAAAGGGATTCGGAGAGGCATTTCAGAGAGAGATTTACATTCCTCCAACCCGTCCTGCAAAAGAATCCTGAAAAGAGGCTTACTGACGCACAGCCCAACTGAGCGCTACAAACACGCCGCCAAAACAATGCTCTTCGAGGCACGTGGTGTCGCCCTCGTGACTTCTAGCAGAACTACTGAACCATATAGAAGAAATGTAGAGGAATGCAGCAGAACACAGGGCAGGAAGGGTTAAGCTGGGCTCCACTGCATTCATACTGCAAACATAGGTTTACATAGGTTTACCTAGTGATCCCATTCCTCTGATGGAAACCCTGCAAGCAGATTGGACCATGTTTTTACCAAGTATTGACCTAAGGACGCAAAAAGTAAAGACATTGTGCAGGATCTTTTGAAACGGTGTGAAAGAAGCCAAGGTCTCCAGTCCACAAAGGCGTTCGTCTACCGCTGATAAACACTAATAGCAGATGTTCATCACTGCCAGTGCACCATACACCTTAAAAATGAATGTAATCGCACATTAATCAGTTAGAGTGTTTATCATACACTTGCACGTATGGTCACCAATGGCATTACTGGTCTTTTCACAGACTCTTTCATTAATCAATTGCTCATTGAAATGCATAGTGGATAACAGCACAGCTCCACACTTGAAAGATCAATGGCCCATTTTCACATCCAGTCAAGAATGCCAGCACAATAGCAAAAATATTATTACTTAGGCAGCAGAGATGCATCTGTATGGGATTTCTGGGCCAACATCATCAACCTGTAACTCAAATTTAATTGAAATTTAAATTATAAAGAGCTTACAAACTTTCAAGCGCCACTGTATGTATTATTTAGCTTGCAAAATGAATCAGAGATCAATATTTAGAGTTTTGATTGGTCTTATGATCACTGAATGCTCAAATACAGCATATTATTAAAGGAATCTGCATCTGTGTTGGCAACAAAAGTTTTTAAAAGTCTGTTTTCAAGATCTGAGCATCCCTACTTTTAAGGGAATGTGCAAATAAGCCTGGGAAGATGCTCGTTTTGGGAGGAGACACTCACCTTTAAGATCTCGAAGTGATGGAGGCAGTGGTAGACTGGGGTTAGGAGTAGCCGTGGTAGCACATACTGCACTGCCTCTTTGAAGCCTTCGCATATAGACTAGAACAGAAAGAAAGATTGTGTGTGTCAGAACATATACTGCTCCAAACTAGCAGAACAGTCTGGGAGTAGATATGCTGGATGGACTGTTTCCACACTTTATATTGAACCTGTCCCCCAAAGAAACTTTTGCTACGAAGAGTTTTTACACAATTTCCCCTTCCTCCAAATGTAGTCAGTGGGTTTGAACAGTGTGACTGCTACCAATAAAAATAGGCAAAGCAATTCATTGAGTTAAAGTACGATCAGTCAAACTCAAGTCTGAATATTGTCTGTATATTTGGCCATTTTGTTGGGTATTCACGCTTCTATGCACTTATTAGCTACAGTGCTAACAGGTGTTGGCTAATCGACTACAGTCGAAGTAAAAATGTGTTAATTCAATTTTTCAAACAGAATCTATTTAAATTAGCTCATATTCACAGAGAATCCTTCATTATTAACCTCTTAAACGGGAGTAAAATGTTCCATAAACTCCAGATTCCACATGTTCCACAGGTTTGATCACTGTAAAAGCAAATTGAGTAAAATACACCCATCAGTTCCCCTGTAATAGGTGTGATAGGTGTCGTACATTTGTCAGCTTTTCACCACCTTTATTTTGGTCAATGTTGCAAGATTGTCAGGCTAGCATTTTTGATAGGCTTCCAAAAATGTTTAAGAAAAACCATATAGCCAGAAAATAATCTGGCATTCTTCTCTGAAAAGGTGAGTTAATCAAGCTACACTTCTTTTTACAAACCCTACTCAATGCAGCTGGCCAGATTTGTGCCATTGATTTGCTGTGGTGCACACAACGAACTAAGAGCTCTGAAAAGAGAAGGTCATGAGATAAAGGCACCAGGTAAAGGGGGAATGTGTAGGAGAAAATGTGGTGGTGGCTCCTGCCAAATCTGCCAAATCCTGCCAAGGTGAACAAGTCGATTTGGATAAAAGTGTCAGCCAAATGAATATAAATGTAAATGTGACCAGTCGTCACACTCCTTTGAATTTCTTCTTCTGGGCAACTCATGTAGCAATACCACCAGAAACCACTAGGGGCAGTGCTAGCCTAATGGAGCATGCAATTGGCACAGGAATTTTCCTCAAGATTAACAACGTTCTTATCTAATCGAATCTAATCTCATGTAACACAGCTCAGTTTGTGTAAATAAAATAGAAGCGTTAGTCTGTGTGTGTGCACACATACAAAGGTTAGTTTGACTATGTCAGTGCCAGAAAACCCATGACTTCTGACCTGGAGGTAGAAGGCTGCCCCAGGCTTGGAGAGCTGGCTGAGGAAGTGGTCGTGGAAGCCAGGCCGCAGGATGTCCTGAGCATACGTCTCGTAAGGGTCGAAGGCCAGCTCCTGAAAATGACCCCCGCTTAAGAGTTAACAATGTAAAGGCCTCACACATTTCAAAACAGGTCAAATAACTAAAAATAAAGTCATTATGTATCTAGAAGCACAAACACTTCACATCTGTAATTCTAGATGCAGCGCCTGTAAAAGACATGGTCTGAAATGTTTCTTCTTGTTCAGTATGAGCTAATCTAGAAACTAGAGCTAAGGCAAGTTGACCTGGAATAATTCAATTTATAAATGGGGTGAGAAACAGACCTCAGCCAAATCCTCAAAGCAGCTGCCCACCAGAGGGTGAGGGCTTCCTTCATCGGTCATCTCCACAGTGTCTTCAATGAGCCCTAGCAGCTTCAGAGTCACCTCATGGATGTCCACTATACGACTGAAGATGTTCTCCACATCCTGCAGGGGGCAGCAAACAAGAGCGAGATAGAACACAAGACAAGACGAGAAGATACCATAGATCTGTACATGGCAGGACAGAAGACTCAGTTCAAACCCTTTTATCTGATCCAGACGTGTGCTTTTGCTGGTTAAAAACATTTTGGATGCCACAATATATTTTTAGCTGGAAAAGGATCAGAAATGACCCAATTTATATAAAAAATAAAAATAAGGCTTATGAGGCCTAGCAACTTCTCAAAGGATTCGATAAACTTGGAAGCGCATCATCGCCCTCGATTTATGGAATCCAGCAAAACAAAAGAAGCAGAAAGAAAAGATGCTGCAAGAATGCCGGTGCCAACTATAGCTAGTTTATGAAATGACAAAAAAAAAAAGAACATCCCCCAAAACACAAACAGCCCCAAAACGTAAAAAAAACAACAAAAAAAACACAAAAACAACAGTATTCATGGTCTTGGATGGCCAGCTATTGTGTTAATACTGCCCTTTCAGTACATAAACTGTACACACCACTTTGTATAACGTTTAGTTTATGTACACATATACATATTTGTCAGCTCAGTTCTGTCCTGTTGAAAATCTTGTAAGTTCTAAGTGCGTCTTCATCAACATGAAGTTTCATTCAAAAGCATAAACATCAATGCTAAGTAATTCATTTTAAGAATATGTTGTCTTTCTGGCCCAGTGTGTCCTCAATTTCAGTTTGTTCTGAGCCAAGAATTCATCTAAACTGAACATCAGAACATCAAGTTAACCTTAGAAGTGAAAGTGACTGTTTGTCATTGTAAACACACAAAAGCACCACAACGAAATGTGACCTCTGCATTTAACCCATCACACGTGAATTGGCAGGCAGCTACCAACAGCGCCCGGGGAGCAGTGTAGTGGGACGGTACCTTGCTCAAGGGTACCTCAGTAGTGTCCAGGCCGGGACTCGAACCTGTGACCTTCAGGTCCCAAAGGCAGTGTCCTAACCACTAGGCCACCACTGCCCAGTAAAGTACGGACTAACCAGGTAACACACTGACAGGTATAAAAGTCTTCAAATGTTAATGTTTTCTAACCACATAGACACTCACTCCCGTTTTTCAGGTGGTCTAAGACTTATGCACAATAAGGTTTGTATGAAATGAGTGTGTAAGTTTGTATTAAAATTGCAGACTCACATGGTGAGAGAAGAGCATGGTGTTGGTGGCAAAAGGCTCACGGAAAACTTTGATGATGAGGTTGAGGTCTCTCAGGTACTGCCGTACCTCCGCCATGAAGGCCTTTACCAAGTCGTAGTAGGTCTGCTCGTCAGATGTTGAAGGCTCCTCATCCATTAAGGGAAACCCACTTATGTCCTCTTCATCTTGATGGAACATGTCCATCAAAACCTGTAACCATGGAAACAATGGGGAGGGGCATAAGTGAAAAATGGCAAAAGCCAGAAAGGTTGATTTAGTCACCAATAAATTATGAACTTTACTCCTGCGGTCACACTGCAGAGTACAGATCAGACACAAATCTGATTTCTTGCCAAAATATGACCCAGACGGACTGTTTCAGGTCTGGGATGTGAAGTGGGTAAAAGCTATTTTGACATTATCGGGTCAAAATGACCAAAAATAACCTAAATATGACCAGATCTCTTTTTTCCAGAGAGGTGTGAACACAAAAACAAGATTCAAACAATCTGAATTAAGCAGTAAACATGCATCAATCAGCCATAACATTAACACCACCTGCCTAATAGTGATTCGGACCCTCATGCTGCCGACTGGTGGTGCACTATGTGTTCTGACCCCTGTCTATCAGAGTCACCTTGGTAGCTCTTCTGTGAGATCAGAGCAGGTTGGCTAGTCTTCACTCCCCATGAACATCAGTGAGCCTTGGACATTCATGACCCAGCAGTTCACTGGTCATCCTTCCTTGGACCACTGTTGGCAGATACTATCCACTGCATACCCGAAACACCTCCTGAACAAGACCTGCCACTTTGGAGATGCTCTGACTAGCCATAACAATAAGGCCTTTGTCAAAGAGGCTTGGATCCTTATGTTCACTGATTTTTTCCTGCTTCCAGTGCATCAAGTTCAAGAACTGAATGTTCACTTGCTGCCTAATACATCCCACCCCTTGATAGGTGCCAGTGTTAGGAGAGAAGATAATCAGTGTTATGAACTTTACCCGTAGGTGGTTTTAATGTTGTGGCTGATCTGTGTATATGAAGATATTCTCTTTTTACCTTGTCTGCACACATGGCCACGCTGATATCTTGCTGTGAGATTTCATAGTGCCGTATGTTTCGTACATAGTTTCCAGCCAACTTTAAGATGTCCGCCGAGATGTATTCCAGCACGGCCACAATGTACACGGACACCTGGTGGTCTATCTTGTAGCCTAGTACCTCCTGTCGGACGAAACAGAACAATTTGGGGAAGGTCACGGAGAGTGCAGGGCAAAAACACGCTCATTATCCAATGAGCACATCAGATGGGGAGATTAGGTGTGAAATTTCTCACACCGTATTTCTGAGGTCACATTTAGCTGAAAAAAACAACATGATCCCGAACAGATCAGTTGAGGCCAAAGCAATCCCCTCCACTCAACCACATTCTTTCACGGACATGTACTTGGCAACAAGCGGTGCGAAATGGTTCAAAACACCAGCTTATAAGATTTATGCTTAGTCACATAAGAGTTCGCTCACAGCCCCCTCTAGTGGCCAAATTTGGGTAGGGTTAGGAAAGTCCCACACCAACAGCTAAAGGTCAGTTTCGTTACAGAGGTCAGATATGTAGATGTACCTCTTGTTAAGCTGATAAAGGAATCAGCTGTGAGTTAGTGTCCATATACCCAAAAAATCCCAGACTGTGCTTTAGACACCTGCCCAGAAGGGCAACATTTCTTAGGGTCTCACTGTCTAGAACGGCCCACCAATTGGGTGATAAAACGACCATTACAGAGTTACATCTGAGCTCCTGATGACTAAACAGATGGTTGTGACTGTGGCAGCACCTTGAGAAGTGGGTGAATCTTATCCACAGGCAAAGCTAAAGGGTTCCGCCTCTTCCTCTTCTCGATGGCCGCCTGGGCGTCCGCAATGGCCCACTTATCGATGGGGTGAGGAAAACTCTTCTGTACACGCTCCTGGGAAGGCCAGAGAAAGAGCCCCACAGAGCAAGAGAGAGTAAGTGAGAGAAAGAAAGAGAGAAAGAGAGAGAGACAAAGACAAAGAGAGAGAGAGAGAGAGAGAGAGAGAGAGAGAGAGAGAGAGAGAGAGAGAGAGAGAGAGAGAGAGAGA
>JBBPDA010000039.1:2148668-2192698 GCA_037974385.1 Arnoldichthys spilopterus | reverse complement strand
AACCCATCACACGTGCACACGTGGAGCAGCGGGCAGCTACCAACAGCGTCCGGGGAGCAGTGTAGCGGGACGGTACCCTGCTCAAAGTCACCTCAGTAGTGCCCGGGCCGGGACTTGAACCTGCAACCTTCAGGTCCCAAAGGCAGTGTCCGAACAACTAGGCCTCCACTGCCCACAGTGTGAATGGTCCATGAATGAATTTTCTTCTTTTTTATATGACATGGATTAGCCTCAGGTTAAAAAACATGACCCACTTTACAGACGTGTTCATTATGAAGCAAACGTGTTGCGAACGCTAAAGCTGAGCAGGAAGAATGAACAGTAACTGTAAATAAAGCAGAGAGCTTCATTTACCTAGAATTCGTGTACTACACTATGTGATCGAGATCGGTTTTATTTGTATTCCTGGGTACAGGGCGTTTTCTTCCAATTCCTTCAAAATAAACTGAAAATGGCTCTTGTTCCACAAATGGCTGTGGTTCTGCGCTCAGGACACTGACTTTTTCCAAATGTATCTGTTCTCAAGAACATTTTGCATTCACTTGAAATGCTAAGGAGACCTCCGGAATTTTCTGGAACTGTGAGAACTGTCCAGAGGTTTCCAGAACTTTTTGGAATAAGATGAGAAGGACTTTATTAATCCAGAGGGAAATTCCTGCGCCATTCATGTGCTAAGTGCAACAAAGACAGAAACCGAGCAGAAGCAAAAACAAATGAAACAATTAAAAAAATGACAAAAAATTCAGTTTAGCTTCTAAAGGTTTGTACATTTGTGATATTCATACATAAAAAGTGGAGTCCTACATAAGCAGTGGAGGCCTAGTGATTAGGACGCTGCCTTTGGGACCTTAAGGTCGCAGGTTCGAGTCCCAGCCCAGGCACTACTGAGGCACCCTTGAGCAAGGTACCGTCCCACTACACTGCTCCCTGGGCACTGTTGTTAGCTGCCCGCTGCTCCACGTGTGCATGTGTGATGGGTAAAATGCAGAGGTCACATTTCGTTGTGGTGCTTAAGTGTGTTCACAATGACAGAGAGTCACTTTCACTGTAAAATGTGCAGTATATGTACAGCAAGACATGTAAACGGGCCTAAAGTGATGTGAATCTTTTAGAATTTTTTAGAACTTTCTAGGACCGTCCAGAAAAGATTCAAATTTGCCTGTTTTGCCACTACAAATTTGAAACGGAGATGAGCTGTGGTGATAAAGTCAATGCTTGTGATGGATGGAGCCATTTTCACACAAGATTTAGACATAAGCAGTTGACATACAACACTTAGCAGCCAGGAACAGACCTTGTGTTATTTAAGATAATATATGCGAAAGTCATACTGTGTCAGAAACCACATAAGCAGGTCTATATGAGATAACAACACAATGAGGCAAACATATGATTTTTTAGGCCCAAAATCACAAAACCTGAATGTGAAATAATGGATTTTAACTACAGCCTACATCATTAACAGCAAGAGGAGTTAAGGAGTCAGGTTGGTCAACCGCCTGTCGATGACTAAGTTCAATACGAAACAACCAAACACCCATATGACGTGTACACGACAACAGAACGAACCATAACTGGGTGCACGACACACTACACTCAGTGTTGGAGGATCAGACAGAAAGCTTTGTTACTTGTTTGTTACTTTGGCCTCGTTCCTGGCGCAAAACTTCAGACACCCGAATGTTTCTGACGATGATCATCCATTCTGTTGTCGCTTGAACTGGAGAGCAATATTGCCGTCATCAGCGTCTTAACCCGAGCCTCGACGTTGCTCATCACATTGCAACTACAAGGCCACTACTGTAGGAGGTTCTTGCGCTGGAACACGCACAACAAACAGTTTGTGTCTACGGCTTTCAGAGAAGGTCACCTACCACCATCAGCAGCCCACTGCTTCTATTCAGCCTCCTGTGTGGATTCATGCCTACTGCAATTAAGCGAGAGGGAGCTGGTGTGTATGAGACACGGCTGGTGCGAAAGCAGTGGGGGTGTGCAGATGGTGGGGAGAACGACATTAAACTACCTCCGTCTGAACAAGGTACAAACACGGACATGTTGAAAATCACAGCCTGTTGCATGCAGAGGTTACAGGTGCGCAGGGGGACGAGATTTCAGCATAAGCTGCTTGAGAACACCGTCCTGCTGAGAAGCGTCAGGGTTCAAACCTAAGGCCCTGTTCACAAGTTTTTCTGCACAAGGGAGCGATTCAGACCGTCCACACAGGTTTTCAGGCACATGCAGTTTTTGCTTGGCGTCAATTTCTGTCAAAATCCTAATAAGCGAAAAAAAAAAATCCTACATTGTGTTTGCATGCTGTAAGTTTAGCTCTGGAGGATCGTATCTATCCCATGATTCTTCGGTCTGAGGGTGAACCCAGTAGCAGCCAGGAGGGCATTTTTAGCACAACAATGTCAAGGTTCAGGTCTAATAAAGTCACTGACCCATATTTCACCAATACACTGAAGAATGAAGCTCAAACCCCTCAAGTTAAAACAGTCTGCTTACTGCCCCCCACAGGTAAACAATTAGTATTACAGTCTGGACTGTCTGATTACTGCCCCCCACAGGTAAACAATCAGTATTACAGTCTGGACTGTCTGATTACTGCCCCCCACAGGTAAACAATCAGTATTACAGTCTGGACTGTCTGCTTACTGCCCCCTACAGGTAAACACTCAGTCGTACAGTCTGGACTGTCTGATTACTGCCCCCCACAGATAAACACTCAGTAGTACAGTTAGGGCTGTCCGATTACTGCCCCCCACAGATAAACACTCAGTAGTACAGTCTGGGCGGTCAGATTACGGCCCCCACAGGTAAACACTCAGTATTACAGTCTGGGGTGTCTGATTACTGCCCCCCACAGATAAACTCTCAGTATTACAGTCTGGGGTGTCTGATTACTGCCCCCCACAGGTAAATACTCAGTATTACAGTCTGGACTGTCTGATTACTGCCCCCCACAGATAAACACTCAGTAGTAAAGTCTGGGCTGTCAGATTACTGCTCCCCACAGGTAAACACTCAGTATTACAGTCTGGGGTGTCTGATTACTGCCCCCCCCCCCCAGGTTAATGTGATTACTCAACAATCTAAACAAATCAAATTCAAATTTTCTATCTGATGAATTAACAGTGAATATCAGTGATATCTGAATGATTGCACAGGAGAAAACTGCCAGATGGACTCTGCACATGATTATAATTATTATTATATGTATATTTCAATTAAAGCATTTTATTATGATTTTTTATTACCTTTTATTCAAGTATTTGCTTAAATGTCTAACTTGCATAACTTGCTATTGTTAAGCTAAATTTGATTTGTTTGGGCTTATTTTTAAAAACACTGTAAAACTATCGGCTTAATGAGCAAAAATAAATGTGAGAGGACTTAAATCATTCGTAACATTGACGGCGCAGGCCTTAATTTCAGAGAGAGCTGTCTGTGGACAGCAGCCTGTGAAACGCGTCACATGCTCTTAAAGTTCAAGCCCAGTGCTCAGCACGCAGTTTCCAGCAGGCTGTGTTACCGTCAGCCAGTGTCTGTGTTTACCAGCACGTCCATCAGCCTCTCTAAGTAAGAATTCCCATCGGCCGTTGGGTAACTGCTGCCGGGGAAGTTCCCCAGCAGGATCATTTGACTGAAAGCAATCAAACCGAATAAAATCTAATTAAATGTTCTTTCACCTACGAGCAGCACAACAGCGTACTGGAAAAGTGATTTTGGCTTCTGCAATTAGCTAACAGTAAAAAAAAAAAAAAAAAAGGCAGGAAACCACACAGCAGTACACATGACACATCAGAATCAAGTGCTCTTCAGCAGTGCTACCACTCACATGAGCACCATGACCAACCCGCAAAAGTTTCCATTATGCTAGCGACCGGTCAGTTTGCAGGCACTCTGCAAATCCCAACACGCTGGACCGGCTATACTGCGATGGTCACTCTAATACTGGTTTGCATGAACACTGGAACTGTTCCGGTGTTTTATTTCAACTGTTTATGTCTAAGATTTATGTAAAAATGGCTCCATTCATCATAAACATATTTTTACCTTTTCTGAACAGTCTCAGAAAGTTCTACAAAGTTATATTTGATTCCAGAAAGTTCTAGAGACGTCTGGAAAGTTCTCACAGTTTCCAGAACATTCTGGAAGTCTACTTAGCATTTAAAGTGAATGGAGGCTGTTTCTGAAAAACAAATACATTTCAAAATGTCATTTTCCTAAGTAAAAAAGTAAAGTATTTGTGGAACAACAATTTATTCTTAGGCATAAGGGGAATCAACAGTAAATGGCTTGTAAAAAAAAAAGGGTAAATCGTTGCTTAAACATGTTTACATGAACACAAATCTAACCTAAATTAGGGCCATCGATCTAAAACTTGCGGCCTCTATGAATTGGTTTTGTCCATAAATGAATTACTTCGTCGGTTTTTACATTAACCAGGGAATAACAAAGCTATGCTCAGCATTCTGAACATTATTCACAAGGGGGCACTACTGGACTACTGGAAGTACTATTGTTTTTTTGAGCACAAGAGAGGAAACCCACAACAGCGGGTTAGCGAACATGCTTATGACTATAGTTACAAAATAAAACGAAGCTGAAACATGTCAAACTGTGTGTGGATTACTAAACTGAGTGTCACTGTGAACACACCACAGCGCAGCACACCACAACAAAATGTGACCTCTGCATTAACCCATCCATGTAGGAGCCCTGAGCAGACATAGGACGGTACCTTGCTCATAGGTATGTCTGTGGTACTCTTGGATTTGAACCAGCGACCTTCAGGTCACGAGGCAACTTTCGAACCATCACACCCGCCCACATTATTAATGTCCCACTGAGTACGAGCAGCCCAAGTATGCAGTAGAATAGGCATGGGCCACATGGGAAAAACATATTGCGATACTTCAGGAACTCCACACAAAAACATGACAGCAAAACGTCACAATATTCATTATTTTCTGACGTCGTGTTGGAATAAATTAAAAACCCACTGCTGCATTTAATAAAAAGTACAAAAACTACAAGTGCAAATCATGAAATATGAGCTTATACCATGTAATGCAAATAAGTGAAAACCAGTGATCTATATATAGCACAGCTAGAGGGGATGGGTGGGGACAAACAAACTTTGGTTTCTGAGGTTTTGCATTCAACGATTCTCAGCCCCCCTACACCACAAATATGGCTTAAAATAGTGTGCAGCTTCCAAGACATTTTTAATAAACGATGGTAATGTTTGCATAATCAACAGCACAATACTGCAGCTGGGAGTCTGGAGAGGTGAAGCTCAGGCCAACGTGTAACAAAATGAAACCATTATATTCTGCCCAAAAATGTTCTGCCAAAGCAAGATCCAAACCAAACCACATCAAGCAACATATGAACAAAAAAGTAAGACAAATTTTGTTTGAACCTGATTTGACCTTAACCACATTATCAATTTTTGTCAATCTCAATCTAATAAAACCAGACACAAAAGCATTGGTTGCATTACTTCCAACAATAACGTAATTCATAATCATGGATAAATAAAACATACATATAAACATATATATATATATATATATTATAAATAATCCATTGTCCAGTTATGGATTTTATTAAATTAATGATTTACTAATTACTAATATATTACATTTACAAACGTATTAATCACACAGTGCTTTCAAACATCCCTAATGTTTTAATTCAGGACAAACTTTCCATACTGCACAGTTCTGGGCAGTGGTGGCCTAGTCGTTAGGACGCTGCCTTTGGGACCTGAAGGTTGCAAATTTGAGTCCCGGCCCGGGCACTACTGAGGTACCGTCCCACTACACTGCTGCCCGGGTGATGTTGATAGCTGCCCGCTGCTCCTCGTGTGCACGTGTGATGGGTTAAATGCAGAGGTCACATGAAGTTGTGGTGCTTGAGTGTGTTCACAATGACAAATAGTCACTTTCACTTCACTTCTTAAACTCTGCACTGCTGAAACCCAATAGCAAGAGCCAACAGTCAGTCCTGCCATTATTTAATCCTAATCTTTATCTCGTAAATAAAATGTTACACACAATAAAAATAAAATGCATGAAATAAGCTTATAGCTGCACTAAACTGTCCCCTGCTAATAATTCTGCTGATTTATTTCCCATATCTACATTCATAACCTGAGGCTTCATGGACCTCAGTGCTACATT
The DNA here is from genome assembly GCA_037974385.1 of Arnoldichthys spilopterus. NCBI lineage: Eukaryota > Metazoa > Chordata > Actinopteri > Characiformes > Lepidarchidae > Arnoldichthys > Arnoldichthys spilopterus. Next base: position 2,186,507 of record JBBPDA010000039.1, on the reverse strand, counting down.
CTGTTATCACAAGTGTGTGACTACAGCATGGCAGATCACATTTTTTAAGGTAATGAAAGTAGGAAGAATAAAATAAGGAGGCCAAGTAAAGCAGAGGGGAAATACAGGGTAAAGTCTGTTAAGAGCATGAGACAAGCGGTAAGAACCCAACAGAGAAATCTGCAGTCAACAAGCTCCAGAAAGGCCTGTTGTACTATCTGACCAGGCTCTAATGAACAGTCGGGTCCTGTCGGATTCAGGCAAACATTTCAAGCTTTTACGCAAGTCCAGAAGACATTGATCACCAGAGATTTGTGGGAAAAAAAAAAACAAATAAAGAACATACACAGATCAGCCATAACATGAACATTCCCTAATATTATGAAGTTCCCTCTCATGCTGTTGAAAATGGGGTGCATTGTGTGTCCTGACACCTTTCTCTCATTAGTCAGTGTTCACTTTTTGTGCTACAGCAGCTCTTCTTTGAGACTGAAAGAGACCGGCCAGCCACCACTCCCCACGTCCATCAATGAGCCTAGGGCACCCGTGACCTTATCACTGGTTTACTGGTTGTCCTTCCTTGGACCACCTTTGGGGGGGTGCTAACTGGGAACATCCCACAAGACCTGCTGCGATCCAGCTGTCTAGCATCACTCGGCGCATCTGGTCAAATTCAGGAGCTGACCGTTCACTTGCTGTCTAATATATCCCACTCCCTGACCGGTGCCACTGTAAGGAGGCAACAAGAAACCCAATGGTATTCACTTCACCTGTGAGTGGTCATAATGTTATGGTTGATAGGTGTTGCTACTATGTGCCATGTTCTATGATACCAGTTCAACTGAAGTTTCTTTCAAACAGTCTACAGTCTGAATGCAATATATGAAGCTTGCCTCGGAGGCAGAGGTGTCAGACTCTCAAACCACTGAGAGTGGGCGTGGTGGCGAGGCGCTGGGTCCATGCATGCGAGCCTAACCCAAAACTATGCGAGGAATTCCATTCTCAGGAACCGCAGCCAGCGTCGGCCTGCATGTAGCCACACGCTAGTATAACGCGGCACCAAGGGCAGCATGAGACAGCTAGCTTAGCATGACAACGCACGAATGCAGGCTACACCTACTGCAATCATCAGCGCTGTGCTGACTGCGAGTAGTGTGGGTTAGTAGGACAAGTGCCACCTCAGCATGAAAACGACAGGCATGTAGCGGGTGCGACTGGAGCGACAAGCGGATTATAGGGGATTGAGAAGTGCTCGGTCATTATTACAGCGATCATTAACGAGGCCCGAGTCACAGTCGCTGCACTCCAGGTCCATTGGAGCTGAAATGTGCTAAACAGACTCAAGAAGCTGCCGCCTGTTGCGTATCCACGCACCAAATGATGACCCAGCAACTATTACTAGTCATTGAATTACGAAATAATAAGTAAACAGACCAAAATAATTCACAGACATTACACACGACAGTGACTGGACACTTACAAGCTACACCAACGTTTCAGCACAACACAACAGGAAAAACAAGGATAATCCACAGACATTTTTTTTTTATGGGGGGCAAAGTTTTGGCAGCGTTTACACAACCACAAAACATCCCAAGCATTCGAATGGCTGTATGAGGCAAACAAGGCTTAAAGCCTGCTGTGGTTGTGCCGCATAGCAGGAGTGAAGGGAGGCCTGCCAGGCGGGTGTTGCAACCCTGACAGTACGGTGCCTTATAGAGCATGTGGGCTTTCTCCAGCACCCCATGCCAGCACATTCCCAGCCAGTGGAGCAGGATTTGAAGCGAGCAAGTCCGTGCCAAAATAGACAGGCCAAAGTGAGGGCGTGTCTCCGCATTGTGCTTGTCTGGAGCACGTCGGGGGGGCTCATCTGAAGTCTCCCGTAAGCTGCGCTTGTTGACATGGCCAAGGGGGTATTTCACAAAGCAGGGACTCCCAGACAGCCAGATAACTTGTACCAAATAAGAGGCGGCCTGCCCAAAAGGAGGACCCAGAGGTTTATAATGGTGAAGGAAATCTGAGGTTTGATGAGATGAAAGAAGGTAAAAAAATCTATAGAAAAAGGTAAAAAATGTAAAGATTATCGAAAACGATGCAAAAATTGTATTGACTAAGGATTTCACATGTTGCACAGCACACATTCAATTAAACAGGCATAAGTCATTCATTAATGTATTCATTTTCCCAACCACTTGACTCAAACTGGAGCCAATCCAAGCTGACTACAGGCCCAAGGCGGGGTTCACCCAGGACAGGGGCCCAACGCACGCACGCACGCATTTAGAGAATCCAGTCAACCTATTGTAGACTTTGGACAGTGGGAGGAAACCCACGAGAACACAGAGAGCTTGGTCCAGGGATTGAACCCAGGACCTTCTTGCTGTGAGGTGACCACGCCAAACACTTCACCACCGTGCTGCCGTTATTATTATTCCAAAACATCTCTGGTAGACCCCTCTGTCTCTTCTGACCTTTTCTGAAACCATCACCAGTGATCAAAACTAGGCATATGAGAGGCGTCCGGTCACTTAGGGATTGTCATATTTGGCACTTACTTTGAGGGCAATGGGCATTTGAAAAGTCTGATGTGTGACCTGAGTAGAGTCAAAAACAAGACCCTGTATATTAATATAAAGTATTGAAAATCTATACTTGGCTGCAGAATCGAAAGGTAGATCAAACCTGAAAAGTGCTTAATTCCCCCTAACGGTCAACATTGGACAACCCTTAATTTCAGCTTAAGTTACCCAGCTTTGTCAAATAAAACCCTAAAAATACAAAGGCCTTTTTCAGAAGTTCAGGTTTACTACAGGGATGAAAAGGGCTTTTTTGTTTGCTCAATTAAAGAGAAAATCTTTCAAAGAAAGATAAAGTAGAAATAGTCAAAAGCATAAAACATGAAATCTAAGGCTGACATTTGCCCCAGGACTCTTTTTACCCCCTGTCATTTCTAATCTCCGGGCCAGGTTCTGTTAATCTAGGTTATAATAAACCAGATGATGGTGGTGTAGGCTTGTACACCATGTTCACCACTTCATTCCTGGCATTCCTGTGGGCCAAGATGGCACCTCTGTACTTGTAGGAGTCCACAATAATGCAAAGCAGGAGCCTGTCTGTGCTTAATTTCACACTCCACTACAACGCCATCATTCCACAGTCATGTAGACGTCTCACAAATTGAGAAATGTAGAGAAACTCTCCCCCTCTGAAACCTGGCCCCATATCTCTGTAGTCTGTACTCTCTAAAAAGGTCCAAGATCACAGAAAACCATATTTTTCAGGTTGATGTAATGAATAATTACTCTTAATATTTAAAAACACATTGCCTAATGCAGACCCTAGTTCAAACAGTCCATATATGCAAAGTCTGTTGCAAAAACAGTCATTTCGAACTTGGATGGATGGATGGATAAAAAAAAAAAAAAATTAAAAAAAAAAAACACCAACACCACATTTACAAGGAACAACCATTGCAGCATCAGGTAAACTCCACCCATTAACACTGAAATTATAATAAATACTTCAACCTCAACTGATTTTTAATGAGGCCCAACATAGAGCAGCCAATTAATACAGAATTCATTTGCATATATCAGACAGAATGGTAGCAAGAACAGCACATTCAATCATAAGAGTTAGTGAAAGGGAGGAAAATGGTTCGTAAAACAAAGAGATGCATGGCAAGCATGCAAATCTTACAAATCCCACATCCCTAGTAAAATAAGTGCTCTTGAAGAAATAAACCACCTAAACGTCATAAGTGTTCCTCATGGGAAAAAATAAAAATGTTGGATGTCTGGAGAGCAATCAAAAGCACAAGTTTAAAAATATCAAGCAAAACATTGATGGCTAACTGAACATTTTTTACCTGCAAGAAGTAATGCTTACTTCTAACATTTTCTCTGCACCTGATTCACACACGCTTGCATAAAAAATATTAGGGGAACTTTTCAGCCATGCCAATTTGCGTCATATCCATCAGCTAAAAACAGCATAATTGTACGGCAGATTGTGTTGACGAGTTCATGACTGCATCCTCTTTGAGCGCCATCTTGGATTTGTTTAGCGATGTTACGTTCAGTCTGTCCCCACTGTGATAAATCCACATTCCCACCTACATTTAGACCAAAATGCCCAGAGATATTCCAGTTGAGAGGTCAAACAGCAATCATGGCATTTAAAGAAATTCAAGTCACAATGTCACTTTTTTTCCCCAAACATATTCAAAAAGAAATTCTATGAATTTAACATTTCTTACACTGTGATGCACCAGGTTAACTGGGTCTGATCAGGGTCCCTTCATGATCCAACATGAGGTTGTGGGCTTCTAAGTGAATAAGCCTTATGGCCTTTTGATTGAGGCACTGCATGTTTGATCCCCTTCAATTCCATAATCATCCATGGCCAGGAGTCCATAACCAGTATAACCAGCATAACCCATGGGGTGAGCCCCAAAAATAAATTGTTATCGAATATAACCTCCAAGGTTGTCGAGCTTCTAAAGAGTGGACGTTTGAGAAGATAAGGCTGGGCTTCATGTACTTTAGAGGAACCATGTGGTAGCCTACATCCTTGCAGTGTTGGTAGCACTAGACAGCTTTGTGTGACAGGAAGACACCTAGCTAGGGGTTGAGAAAGAGCAATAATGCACCAAAATCTCTTGGACATGAACATCATGAACCCAAACTTCCAAAGAACAACCACCTCAACCACCTCACACTGTGGATGCACCAGGCATTCGATGGCTCATTTGCACACTGAATACTCCCATAGTGATTATACTGTGCAGACCCAAGAGACAGTAAAGAAGAGGGCAGAGGATTCAAAGGTTAGTGGACAAAAGTTAGTGTTACTCAAACCCACGCTTGAAAAACCCCCAGCTGCTTCGACACACACTGTGAAAAAATTCACTGAGTTCACTGAACTTCAAATAAAAACACTTCAGAAGTTCAACAAACTCACAAAATCGTATCACTAAAGTTCTTATAAAGGTGGGGAGTTCTTAAATAGCACTGTGCAGCTCAAAGCGTGATCTTGAGCTTTCTCAGAATCACACCCTGCCTTGAGCTGTTACCGCAGCGTACTCCACTCATATCTGTGAAAAAGGCTACGGCTTCCAAGTAAAGCCTTGTTTTGCAGCATCTTGCCTGATCGAGAGAGCCCAGCCTATACCACATGCCAGCATTATGGTCTCTTGTAGCCAGTGGCGTAACCACAAACAGCCTCGGAGGCAGCAGAAACAACAGGGCAGAGAGGGCCCTCCAGACAGACAGGACGAAGCGACGCCCAACAAGCCTGCAGTTTTACCGTTCTAGCACTAAGCCTCTCGCTTGCACTAGAGTGGTCTGGCTGCAGAGTCTGGCTGGCCCCACAAATGAATATAGAATTCTTTGCTAAGTCACCATTATGCCTTTCTAAAAAGTTCTCTCACTTCACCCCGTTGCAGCACTGCCACTGTTAATAGTTGTTTGTGCGATGAGCAAATTCAACTGAAGCCATATCGCCCCCTATACTTCCTGTGTTGTACTGCAATCTGTCAGAATGAACAAACATACCATATAAACCTTACAGAGAGTCTTTGTTATTAAGCAAACGAGTCAAATGTTCTACCAACAGCTCAAATACATGTTACAGTCTGTGGCCACAACTAACCGCCTCCAGGGGCATCCTGGAGCTTTTACAGGAGCTCGCTAGCAACACACCACCAACCCAAACGCATGCATTTTGTGCAATTTTACTATAGTTGCCAAATTACCACCATATGACGTATTCTTATAGTGGTTTACTTATAATTTGATGGTGTGGGACAGCAATGGACATGTAATATTCTCACATGGCACGGTTTAGGACAGAGCTCCGAGAGTGAAACACTGAGATTTACATTGAGAGAACACTGACGCACAGACTAAGAAGAGTAAGCGTTATAATAAAGGACTATTAAAATAAAAGAATAATGGAATAAATGAGACAAGTGTTATGACAATTAGCAGGCCACATTCAATTGTCCCCTGGCTTCAACTCCGTACAACAGCCAATTGATATTTCAACTGCCAAACCATTCAGCCTCGCTGTTTACAGTAGCCCGAACTTGTTTGACCATCGTTCAAGCCCAGGATTAATCTGTAATTTATGGGGTTACTAGATGGTGGTTTGTCACACCTAAAATGTACACCAACTTCAAGGGAACCGCAAAGTAAATCCCCACTACGGGCAGTGGTGTAGAGACTAAAGGCCGCGCCGCTGGTTTGCTCTCTGGAAGATGCAGCGCTGCCCGACACACAGATATTATAAGGAGAGCGGTCTCATGACGTTTAAAAACAAGCCATATAGCCTGAAGTTTGTGATGCGCAGCCCGTGTGCAGTCACAACAGCACATACCAACGGTACACACATAAACACAGACGGGACATTCATGATCCGAAGCGGCGCTGGGCGGCTTGGGGGGAATATCTAAATGCGATTTAAACGCAATTACTTCATTTAAATCATTTTTTCACCAAAACGGATTTTGTACATAAGGCTTGAGTACTGAACGTAATGCGCCAGATCACCAGTTCTCAAGCATGAGATGCCCTTATAATTAAACTCCCCCAACTAAGACTCAGTATTAAATCATCAGAATCAGAGAACGTTCCGGGAGGAAAATGCTTAATAAATATGTGTAGGACAGAATTAAAATCGCAGCCCTTGAAAAGTGAATACTCTGCTCTTTCAAATCAAAACTGTAAAAACGATTCATTGTTCATCTCCGATGCAAAGCAGCCTCCTCCGACAAAAACGCTACACAAATGACCGAGATGGGGACGGTTTGGTAGAAAGATTTAACAAGTGACCAAAGTTGTGACAGTATTCAGTAGGAGCTTTACATTGATCTGATCTTTATCGATGCGTTGACGAAAATATTGCACAACATGATGTATCGATGTGTGAGTTCACTCCACAACTAATTTTCCTTCATTTCACTGTGAGCAGTGTTTTGTACGGAGAAGCTGCTTTTGTTTATGACGACACTGCTGCATTCAACCTTTAATAATAAAAATGTTCACATTTTTTTTTGCATGTGTGAGTTGATGGAAATGTAGCAGACTGAGTGAAATTTCACCATCTTTCACACTGACTGCAGACCCCAGTATCAAACTGAATTGCACTGGTGGAAATTGCAAACCCCAGTATTGGACACACTGTGTACAGTATTAAAATATACTTAAATTGTTTAAAAAGCACTAATAAACAAAGAAACAAAATCGCATCTCATCAAATATCTCATTTTGCAATGACCAATGTTGTAAATGGTGCACTGGCATGTGGGTTGCATGGGATATTGATGAGCAGATTGCGGATACTGTCAGTACAATGCTGATTAACTACACGTTTAAAACTGCACGTAAAAACCACTGGGTTTTACACCACGGCCACATCAGTTAAACCCAGATCACTGCCCAATCCCTACCAGGCCTTCCCAGCAGTGACTGAACACTACGGACCTAAATAACGGGAGCCAGTTTATGTTGTGTTGAGCTCGAAGCTAGCCGTAGTGAATCGCCCGGCCCTGCAGTTGCTATGGAATCAAAGTGACAGAAGATGAAGCAGAAAGAGCCCGAGTATGGCCAAGAAACATTCTGTGAGTGTGACCGAGTCCACCTCCTCAGAGGACCAGAAGCTGCAGTCACACAAGAAGATAACACCCCAGTGTCCAACAGTGCAGCTCCCGCTGCGGCTACAGCTCAGCTAAAGAGAAAAACACAAGCTACATAATGAGGCAGGAACCATCATTCGGGTAGGATCATGTTCATCAGCAACACTGAAGCTTAATAAGAGGCCGTCAAAACAGTCAACTCACCAATCGGGTCCATAGACAATAAAGGGCTCATGGTTTAATACTTAAAGTAAGGCTGAAAACAAACGAAGATCTCACAGTTCTGATTTATTCCTTCATAGGCATGCACATTTACCAAAAAACGCTATTTTCTCTTATTTTTCATATCGTTTTTCCCCTTATTCTGAAAACAAAATAAACTTTGACCAAAGAAAAGTGAGGACCATAACAGTTTACTAATGAAACTAGTGCTGGAAGGCAGGGCGAGGGGCAGGGTGATGAAGGATATGAATGCACTGAACTGGGCTGTTGTTTGGCACTTGTTGAATGTTATAAACAATGCAGATGCATCAAATATCGTGCTTATTCTCTACAATGCATTGTCATGTTTCCATGGTGCATATTGTCCCATTTTTGCATTGCGATGCATTGTTACGCTCCTGATGTCTACACATGCTATAATCTATAAGCATATTGTGGAAGTGACTATTTGTCACTGTGAACACACCTCACCACACAAAGTGCACCACATCAAAATGTGACCTCTGCATATCACAATCCATGCACACATGAAGCAGCAGGCAGCTATCAAACACACCTGGGGAGCAGCATAGCGGGACGGTCCCCTGCTCAAGAGTACCTCAGTGGTACCTTAGCCAGGCCTCACAACCCTCCGAACACAAGGGCAAGTCTCGAACCACTAGGCTCTATTGTGTGGCACACCATTTCAGCAAAGACACTTAAATTCACTTCCCTCAATTGGACTCCAGCCTGGCATTCCTTAAAGTCCATACAGCACCACGGCTGGGAAGCTGGTTCAGGAGTAGAGGAAGGTTCAGGCTCATTTCACACGCTTCCTGCTCACAGATGCCACAATGTTTAGAGCTTGCCAGCCACCTTGCGCTTAAAGAATGCCACTGGCTTACTAAATCCAACCTCACACACTCCTGATTGTGATGTACAGCAGTGTGGAAGAAGGATCGGGCGGTCAAAGCCATGTTTGGTCTAATACGAAGCATTGTGTTTACCAAGAGCTCTGTGTTGACATGTCTATAAAAGGAGCAGTAGATGTTCAGTAAAAAGAGGAACTGACCTTCCTACGTCTCCTTTATAGCAGTTTTGTTTATGCAACATGCCTAGCACCATGCTTTAGGTCCATGATCTCACCTTGTTCAGCGACGGTACCAGCAGTCCCCTCCATTTGGGTGCGTTCTCCTCGCTGAAGAAATCGTACTGGAACTGGGCCGCTTGCATGACTCCGGTAGAGCCGCCGCTGCTGCCGCCGCCGCCGGCCCTCGGTCCGCCTTGCTAAAGCCCTCGCCCGGGACCCGTGTGTCACACCACAAATACAGAACCGGGGCCATACACAGGCCCGGGGCCTGGAAGGAGCCTGGGCGAGCGGACCGAGAACGAAAAGCAGCGACCTAATGCGATCATCGCATCGCTGGCGAGGAAGAGCCGCTGGGAACCCGAACTTTAAGGACGTTTAAGCTTTCTGTGAAATATTTTTTGGTGGAAAAAACAAAACAGGACGAAACCTTATGGCCAAGGGAGCTCAAAAAATATGCCCCCTCCCCAGCGAGTAGTCTGTGGGTCTAAAAATTCAATTGCAGGGACAGTTACTCGGCTGGTCCCGCATCGACCCCTCTGCCAAAGCGGAGTGATGCTAACTTGGCTAAGTCAATAACAACAATAACAATAATAGACGGTTCTGCTAGCTATGCTAAGCTAAGAGGCGATTCGGCTATGAGTAATGTAGTTTCAGCGTGCAATGTGGCACCGCGAGGAAAGGTCAGAATGCGTGGTTCCTCTTCCACGGCTCGAGTGCGAGCAGTTTAGGACAAAAGAGGCTTCAGCTCGGCGCACATTCGTCCATTTTAGCCGGATCTTCGGGAGGGTGGCTAACCATGAACTTAGCCACGGCGTGTTAGCTTTGAGGCGTCCCGTCTCCCCCTCTGACAGCACACGCAGACGCCGGAGAAGCAGTTTAAATCCCGGGGAGAGGCTTCGAGTTGGCAATATGACGCTCCGTGCTGGCTAAAAACGAGCAGGTTGGTTTATTTTGGGCGGTTGTTGTGGCTCGTCTGCAGCTGTGGATCATGCGCAGTGGGAGTGAGTGAGTACGGAGGCAGCGCTGGCCGACTCTTACTCCGCTAGACTGGATGGACAGATGAGGAAGGAGTCGTTTTTTGCTTACTGAGCATCGCTCGTACCGACCGACGAAGTACCAAAAAGTCTGCACGTTTTTCTATTCCGCCCCTCCCGAAAACAACACACTTTACTCGCTCTCGCCGCTCTCCAGCTAATAAGTCCAAAGAGATCGCTACGAACGAAGAGGTCGCAGGCGCAACCAATAGATGGCCGAGAAGGGAAGAGACCGTCGATGTCGATTACCGAGTAAAGCAGCGATGGAGTATATACAGCAGGATGTGATGGAAGTTCATTTTTCTAAAAAGGAATCTGATCAATAGAGTAACCCTGATCTAAAACCTGGGCCTGTTTCTTCGATCATAGCTGTGTAATATATTTAAATCACCCTATAAGAAATAAATGCATTTACTGTAGCTAAGGAATAATCATAAATATAAAAATAAGTGCATGTGTTTGGCATGTGCAGGAGGATCCATAGAGAAAATGAACTGGAACAGCAGATCTAAATACATCTTAAAAAGAAGGAAGATCCATAATCTGACACTTTTTAAAATAAAAGACATATGTGGGTAAAATAATTGGTAAAACTGGGATTTAATTGGTAAGTGTAAATCAGTATTTTGCATAGGGTCTTATCCAAAAATTCTTTTTTTACATAAAAAGTGAAAAAATTTCCCTCTCAAAACCAAATATACCTCTCTCTGTAATGTTATGATTGGCCATAACATTAACACCACAGACAGGTAAAGTGAATAACATGACTGTCTTCTTATTTCATTATTGAACAGTCAGTCCTGGAGGTAGAAGAAATGGGGGATGGCATAAGGATCTGAGCCACTTTGATAAAGGTCTTATTGTGATAGCTAGTCAGAGCATCTCCAACACAGCAGGTCTTGTGGAGTGTTTCAGGTATGCAGCAGTTAGTACCTACCAAAAGTGATCCAAGTGGTTCCCAGCCTTAGTCACCGAGGCCCCCTGCCCTTCACATCAATGTATTTCCCCGTTCTTACACCTCCAGGAAAGCTCATGAGTTGGATCAGGTGTGTTGGGAGCAGGGAAAACTTTCAAATGTGCAGAGCAGGAGGGAGACATTCGGTATTCGGTGCTGACATTAGATTGACCCTTAGTGATGCCTACACATTAAGGTTATCTGTTTAAATCACGGAGAGGAAAATGAGCTTTTTCAATCAATTACTTGACAGAAATATCAACAAAAGTAATATTCTTCTATGGAGAAAGTAAGTACACCATTGGACTCAGAAACGAGTATTGCCCCCTTTAGCAGAAATAACTTCTTGTAAACATTTTGCATAATTGTCTACCAGTCTCTATCATCAGCTTGAATTTTTTCTTAACCTTTCTTTCCTGTAAAATTCCTTCAGTCTGGTTCAAGATCTTGGTGGGTTTTCTTATGTGCACTGTCCTTGTAATATCCCCCACATTTCAATAGGATACAACAACCCTTTCTTCTTTTTGAGCCATTCCCTGGTGGTTTTTGTAGTCTCCTTAGGATCATTATATTGTTGCAATTCCCACCTCTGCTTCAGCCTCAACTTTTGGACAGATGGCCTCACGTCATCCTTAAACACTTTTTATTATGATGCAAATTCATAGTTGAATCAATGACTGCAAGCTGCCCAGTAACTAAGGTAGCAAAGCAACTCCAAACCACAACATTTCCACCACCATGCTTCACAGTTTATATAGGATTCTTCTCTTACTGTGGCCAAACAACTCTGTGTAGATTATCCCATAAAGTTGCCTAAGTTCTTTGCACAAATGTTCTTTTCGAAGAACAAAAATTTTTCCTGACACATCAATTCAGGTTAATGGAGATATATACATTTTTACACCAACAGCCACAGTAATTACATTTCTTTTCACTTCAGATGGTCTGCTCTTGGGCTGAATTTGATGTGGCAGCTGGTCCTGGACAAATTGACAGTAGTTTGAAATCTTCACCACTTGTAGATGACTTTCCTTACAGTGGAATTGTTTATTTTAAATAATGTAGAGATGGTTTTAAATCCCTTGCCAGACTCACAGGCATCCACAGCCTCTTTTTCTTGGCATGATGACACTAGCACAATACCAAAGAGAACACCAGACTGTAGATGTCAGGTTTAGACAGGTTCCACCTGCAGGAGGATTTCATCAACAACACTTTATCAGGGACACCTGATTTTGTTTCTATGATGTTAAGGTTGTGATAAATGTAACAATCTTCTTCAATTGTCCATGTATCTGTCCTGTTCTTTGTTTTAAATTATGAAATGTTTATGCATCATTTGTTGGCCTTTGTCTTTTATCTTATTCAAATATGTTGAAAAAAACATATCCTTTGGTGCCATCACCGCCTGTGAGGCCAAGAAAGCATAACTGTAGCCCCACCATAACACAACACTACCCACCTTTAATGCTTACTATAAGACTCTTCAGTATTTTCTGTTATCTGATGCTTGCCTGATGTCTGTATTTGTATCCACGGACTGTCTGCGTAACAGCTGACTGTATCTAATCGCTTCCAGGCCAATTATTTTGATCACTCTTGGATGAAATAATTATGTAATAAATGTACTGATTTATTCTGATTCACACACTGATGATCAGTAAACACAAAGCAATGTGTTATTAAAATGACAGATACTTACGCCAGGTATGATTTACAGCAATCTTAGAGGCAATAACCTGATACTGGCATGAGATATATACCAACACCCACTGGTAATGTATAAAACGTAGGTTTTGCTTATAAATTGTGCTCATGTAAATGTAGTACTTTGCCAAAAAAGACAATGCATACAATTTCTATATTTAGTTTGAATAAAGTAAGAAAGATAAGGAAAATATTTCTCAGTATAGTTATTCAAGTTAGTGCAGGATGATGGGCCTTAAAACACATATAAACCCACTGATGCATAAGATCAAGAATAAACTCAACTGTTACATCCTGAACTAATATGTTCTGCTCTGTTTCTCTTTTGTCTTTTTCTTTAAATGTTTGATTATAGTTCTATGGGCAGTGGTGGCCTAGTGGTTAAGACGCTGCCTTTAAGACCTGAAGGGCGCAGGTTCGAGTCCTGGCCCGGGCACCACTGAGGTACCCTTGAGCAAGGTACTGTCCCACTTCACTGCTCCCCAGGCGCTGTTGGTAGCTGCCCGCTGCTTCACGTGTGCACGTGTGATGGGTTAAATGCAGAGGTCACATTTCGTTGTGGTGCTTGAGTGTGTTCACAATGACAAATACTCACCTTCACTTCACTGAATGCATCACCTGATTAATGCTTATAGACAAAATCTCAGCAAACCATAAAATGTTACGAATAAAAAAATCATAGCAAAGAAAGAAAGTAAGAAAAAAATAAAAAAAGGAGAAAATAATTAAGTTCAAAGAAAGAATGTGAAAAAACTGATTTGTAGCAAAGAAAGAAAAGAAAGAAACTGGAAAAAATATTTTTAGCAAAGAAAGAAAGAATTTATATTAAAGAGATGGTAAAATATTTAATCTAAGTTTAATCTTTATAACAAACAAAGAACAATAATTTATAGCAAAAAAAACATAATGTATAGCAAAGAAAATAAAAACTATTTATTGCAAATAAATAAATATTTAAACTTTGCTGTAAAGAAAATAAATAAATACATAAATAAATACATAAATATATCAAAATAAATCCGTAAACATCTGAAACTTGTCGCGCCGAAGTGACGTTGCGGTGGTCTCGTCATCTGTGCGCTAGGCGGGAAACTGGTGACGCTTGTCCTGGTTGTGGAGAGAACTGTTTGTAAAACTCCAGCTGCAGGTGAGGACTTGGTCTTATGTAGGTACTGCTTGGTGTGGAATATGCGAAATGAACTTTAGTGAACGGCCGTGCACCTACTGTCGACTTTATACCTATAAAATATCAGTTAGACGCTGCACAATAAGCGCGTTAGCCGCTTCTCCAACTGGTAACCGCACACATTTAGCTGTTCTTGGACAGAAATTCACGTATTCGCTCAGTTTAATGCCGTGTGACTTGAATGTTGTTTCTATGTTGCCAGTTGTGAGGGTAAGGAAACATGCAGGCTTTTCTGAAAGGATCTTCACAGAGTGTTAAACCCCAGAGGGACAGAGCTACAGCTGGCAGCAGTGGAGAGAAGAGACAGAAACCAGTGCCCTGGGTGGAGAAATAGTAGGTGTATGACTCGATCTTTTCATATTTGTGGAGGTCGTCCAGTGTTGGTGACCATCCAAAGGTTGTAATGCTTTGTTATTGTGTTGCAAACATGAGTAATGTTAAATGAAAATTGTATTTAAAGCATGTTCTACCAAATGCATGTGATGTTGAGTCAGTCTTGCATACACAGAGTTTATACTGTGGTGGTGATGTAAAGTAGGTGCCACAAATATAGTTTCCTATCCAAAAGAACATGTCTCTCAGAAGTTTTTATATATAATATACATAATGATACAATGTAGAGAGAAGGGACAAATAATTTATATAAAAAGGAGGAATTTATTGCAATGAATTAAAAAAAACTTTTAGCAAAGACAAATATGCAAATTAATCAGTAAATATGTCTGAAATGCTATTCAGGTGAGTATTTCAGTGTTGGACATCATTTAAAGGTTGTTATAGGTTTACTCATTTTAACTGTATGAAGCATAACATTGAGTGACATTTTTTATTTACTTATTTATTTTGATTTTCTGGCACTCACACTGTGAACAGTGAGCTGTGAATTTGTCCTCTGCATTTAATCTGTCCATCACACCAGTGAACATACACCAGGTGCAGGAGCAGTGGGCTGCCCACCTATGGCACTGGGGCACCGCTAAGGATTTGAACCAGTGATCCGGTTTCACAAGCCCTCTTCTGTAACTATTAGGCCATGGCTGCTGGGGAAGCCCAGCTTAATCCATGCTTGTTCTTGTTGTGCTTTCACCAATTAAAGCTCTCGTTGAAATGGTTTTTCTTGAATAACGTAGGGCATTTGATATTTGTACCAAATCTTGAATACACAAGTTTGGAAGAGTGGTAATGACAGGAACGATCACAATGCCATCATAAAGACAATTATACTTTATTTCCTATGCAAAATGACCTAGTGGTTGCAGTGGCCTGTTTATACCACAATACTATTTGTTATTAAGTCATTTAATTTAAAGAAAAAGTCTTTCTGCTCTGTAGGCTGGTTTGCAACACATTTTAGTGCTGAATTACTCTGAACTTGTTTGGGCTGTCAGATCATTGGGAAAGAGTTCCATCTGAGTCCCACATCTTCATGATAATGACTTGTTTTGAAACATAGTCTTTAGCTTCTGCTTTGAGGTCAGGTGAAACTTGTTGCTTGTGTGTGTCATCATGGTTGCACATTTTTTTTACTTTAAACAGCCGACCCAAGTGTGTGGATGAAGTTGCTTTTCAAGAGGAAGTAGTTGCAGTGCTGAAGAAATCACTAGAGGGCGCTGACGTAAGTGTTTTCAAGCCTCTGTCCTGATTCCCAACCTATTCTAGTCTGGAGGTCTGTTTTTGCCTGATTTGGACGCCGCATGCACTCATCTGAACGAGTGGGGAAACAATAATATAATTTATAAATAATTATTTTCAGTGTTAATTAGGGGATATTCGCGTGCATGAAGGATGGTCGTGATTACATATGTTTAAAGCAAAGTATCTGATTTGTTTCAGGATTGCTGTTACTGTACAGCTTTAATCCATCATTTTGAACAAAAATATTGCACAATAAAACTCTTTACTGGGTAAATATAATGAATTATCTAATTAGTGTCATATTAATATCATATTTATTATCTTCCGAACATTCATCCAGTCCGTCTCTTCCCAAACAAAGCATTCCTGTATATTATAGCTAGTAGGACACTGTATAATTGGATTAGTGGCTAATTAAATGTGCTGGAAATGTTAACAATTTCTTTTTATTATCATTAAACATGTTTACAGAAAAAAACATATGATTATGTGAAAGTGATTGTCATTGTGAACACACTCAAGCACCACAACGAAATGCAACCTCTGCATGTAACCCATCACATGGGCACACGTGGAGCAGCGGGCAGCTACCAACAGCGCCCGGGGAGCAGTGTAGTGGGACGTTACCTTACTCAAGGGTACCTCAGTAATGCCTGGGCCGGGACTCGAACCTACAACCTTCAGATCTCAAAGGCAGCGTCCAAACCACTAGGCCACCACTGGGCAGTACACAATCTTTTCTGTTCTATGACCAACAGCCTCTTTCACTGAAATGAAACCTTTTAGTAAAATAAGCTGTAAAAGAGCAACGGTAAACAGTAGCAGACACTGCACATGCCCATTGGGTTTCTGGTTCAAATCGAGTAACAAGAAGATCTTTACACTTCTCTTCCTTAATGGTTCTTGCTCTTTTTTTTGTTCCTTCACATTGCCATGCGCCCCATTGCATAATTATTTAATCTTTTATGTAAAAGCAAACGCCAGCTTACGACATTTATTGTTAAATATCATATTGTGTGTGTTATTGTTACCTGGTGTCAACCAGAGGAGGATGGGTTCTCCTTCTGAGCCTTGGTTCCTCTTAAAGTTTCTTCCTTTGGCTCATAAGGGGCTCAGATGCGGATTCTCTAATGCTGCTTTGTGATGCCAGCTCTGTATAAAATGTTTATGTTTATAATGTGTTTGCTTGTGTAAGTTGATGAAAATGTAGCGGATCGTGTGA
Source organism: Arnoldichthys spilopterus (assembly GCA_037974385.1). Classification (NCBI taxonomy): domain Eukaryota; kingdom Metazoa; phylum Chordata; class Actinopteri; order Characiformes; family Lepidarchidae; genus Arnoldichthys; species Arnoldichthys spilopterus. The sequence continues at coordinate 2,169,862 of JBBPDA010000039.1, read as the reverse complement.
AATCATCGTACTGACTCCAGACCTCAGTACTGAATCACATCAATGTAAATTTTAAAGCATCATCAATGGATCGCGACTAACACGTGGATCGGATCAAACAGTGATGAAACGTGTGGTGTACACCTCTAGTTTCAGCTGTGTCACCAGCTAGCTGCATCAAGGGGGTAGTAACAGCAAAGGAAAACAAATGAGGTACCAAAAAAAACCAAGTCGAGTAGAGCCAGTGCCATCTGGTGGAAAAGTGACTTTTGTGCATCTCTGGGCCTATTGGGCTATTAAAAGTCATAGTACTGGTTTCTGACCCTTGTGTTTTGTGCCATTTGTGTGTCATAATATGTGCAAAGCTGAAAGCATAGGTACATTCCATCTCTGAGCTTATATAGTCACAGTCCACCAGTTGTATTTCTTTTGCCAGATTGCCACATGGTCCGAATCAGAATGGCGCGTGTTTGTCAGTTGTTGTGGATTGGATCTCATGGGGGGGGGAGCTTGTGTGTGTTTATTCTCGTAGAGTAGTAGAGAGTTTGAGTAAGCTTTGCACATTTGTTTATCTTGGAAGTGCTTCAGTTAAAATTACTCCCTTTAAAGTCCAGTCAGATTCTTTGGGATGGGCCCATAGTCACGGTTTTGTTATTAGAGAAAAAATATAATTTTTACTTGTGCTTTTAATCTGTAGTTTGGACTAATTTGATCTCATTTTTTGCCTATAGCTCCCCAATCTGCTGTTTTATGGACCACCTGGAACAGGAAAAACCTCCACTATTCTTGCAGCAGCAAGAGAGCTTTATGGGTAAGAACCATTTAATTTGTTCAGCTACAAAGTTTTGCTTCTACAGTCTGTAAAGTTTCACTGAACTGCTTGTGTACTAGATATTTAGGTACAGCTATAGGCACTAAGCCTTGATCACGGCATGTAGACACTGCTGTGTGCTGTTTAGACAGTGCAAATAATGAAAAATACACATTATGTCCATTTTTGGGACCATACCTACTTTGTCCACAGCCCAGAACTGTACCGGCAGAGAGTACTGGAGCTGAACGCCTCCGATGAAAGAGGGATTCAGGTGGTTCGGGAGAAAGTGAAGAATTTTGCTCATCTGAGTGTGGCTGGCACGCGACCGGAGTAAGTTTTGGTTAGATGTGAATAGAGAATCTGGCTTTGATTAATTCACAGATTTGATTTACGTGCTATGTTTTGGTGTAACGTATTGCTGTTGTCTCATCAGTGGGAAGTCTTGCCCTCCATTTAAAATCATCATTTTGGACGAGGCAGACTCCATGACCAATGCTGCCCAGGCCGCTCTCAGACGCACTATGGAGAAAGAGTCACGTACGACACGTTTCTGTCTCATCTGCAACTACGTCAGCAGGTCAGAGCAAATAACCGAACTGCCGTCGCTTTCTTGTTCATAGGCAGTTTGTTTTCGCGTGCTGTGGTTTTGAAGGAAAGGGCTTGTTTTCTTGTTCTAGAATCATCGAGCCGTTGACATCTCGGTGCTCCAAGTTCCGCTTCAAACCCCTCGCCAATGACATTCAACAAGAGCGTCTCATAAATATCTGCGAAAAGGAGAGCCTGAAATACACCAAAGAGGTAAACACTGATGACCAGACACTTTCTTGGCTTCTGGCGCAATTCACTGTTTTGAATAATTCATGTTCTACTATAACTCAATGCTACTGCATTAATGAAATATGAAACATGAAACATTTGTCAAACCGAAGGGCACAAAAATGTGAAGAGACAGGACTTTTGAGCAGTAAAACAGTTGCTTTTTCGCATATTGGGCTTTCTTTCTACAGTGGAACCTTGCTGGAGCTTGTCTTTAGATCATTGATTGCAACAAAGACAAACTCGCATTAATTTGGCTGAAACTGCTCTAAAAGGTGTTGATTTCTGTTGACCATCAGTCTAATTTGGTCAAACACAATATTATAACGATTTATAATTTTGAAGCGTCTCAGAATAAGATGAATTTCCATGTCTGATCCTCTTACAGGGGATTGAAGCGCTTGTGAAAGTGTCCGAGGGCGATCTTCGAAAAGCTATAACCCTTCTCCAGAGTTCGGCCAGACTCAGTTCGGAGAAAGAAATCACAGAGCGCATTATCATCGAGATTTCAGGGGTAAGTCTTTATATAATGGCCGGATTTACTTCATCATGCTGGTTACTCTGTATTTTGGACTGAATGCATTTTGGTTATAGGTGGTTCCACCTAAAGTGATCGAAAATCTGCTTCAAACCTGTTACAAAGGCACCTTTGAAAAATTAGAGGTTGCTGTGAAGGTACGTAGTGGAGTCTTCTAAATTTCCCATTAACAATGTAACTTAATTTGTAAGTTGTTGACTTCCCACTGAAAATGTACATACACTGTTCATGTTTTCCTCTGTCTGGAAAAATCTAACTATGACCCGTGCTGTTCTGTATCCACCACTGCAGAATATGATTGACGAAGGCTATGCTGGCACACAGATTCTCAACCAGCTCCATGACGTCATCATAGAGGAGAGCTTAAATGACAAACAGAAGTCTGTTGTCACAGAAAAGTTGGCGGTAAGTGATGGGAGTTTAACCCGTTGTGATGGATTTATGTAGTCTTATGATGTATGTGAGGATTCTGCTTTGTGATACAGTAGGGATGAGATGGTATAAAAGTTTCCTTTCATATTAGTGGCCAGATAGCATATTTTGTTGTTATTGTGGCATTGTAAAAATGTACTAACAATAAGGGATGGGCGTTTTTAAACAGAAGTACTATTCGAAAATCTCCAGGATCCTGTTTGCCAGTGGCCATTAAACAACAAAAGAAGAGCAAATTATGCACATGGCACACTGTTTTTTTGTGTGAGTGCTTGGGCCGACTGGAGGTGGTCAGTGCAGTGGGCTTGTAAGTGGAGTGTGGTGGATGGAGGTTGCTTAAAACAAAGGAAAATCTTGTTTTTGAGACAAGACCAGTTTAAACCTTTTTTAATGATGATTATTAATTTTTAAACAGTCAGCATTTTTCATATTTGAATATTTAGAAATCATGACCAATACCTACTAAAATCTTTTTCACTCTTTCATCATTTCACCTAATTTAATTTTTTTTAACCCCTTTTCTTTCTTTCAACTCCAAAAAACCAACAAATAATCACTTGAATCACTAGTTCTACTGCTGTTTACTGTAGGGCTGCACTGGTCTGATACTGCCGTGAATAGTTGGAGCCAGTGTCTGTGTTTATGCTTGTGGTAACTGTAATTCTAGCTAATTTCCCAAGTTGCTGGTGCAAACCCCTAACCCACAGAGAGAGACACAGCTTATTACTTAAACACTGGTCTCAGATCAGTACTCCGTATTGGCCCATGCCTAAAGCCCTGATACCGGTATAGAGACTGAAAGAGTCTGATCGTTGAATTCCTGGTTTAATGTTCATAATTGTGTTCGTTCATTAACTTGTTGAATTCCTTACCTAAGACTAATGTAAAGAACAGTGCTTCTCAACCCTAGGCCTGGAGTACCACTGCCTTTTTGAAGCGTTTTCCCTGCTTTAACACACCCACTTCACTCAGTAACGGTATTAATTTGTATGTTGGGAGCAGTGGTAGCTCAGTGATGCTCCTGGACCAGGACTGACCTCCACTATTTTAGATTGGTGCTTTCTTAATCCTGCTTCAGGCATCCCACAGCATTGCACAGGTCTACGTAGGCCTATTCCTTGACACAGCACACGTTGACTCAACTGATTCACCTCCTGTATGTTTCAATATCAGCTCATGTAGGGCTCAATACTCAGACAAAGTATGTTTCCTTAAACAGGCTTAATACAAATATGTAAATGTAAAGGTTGTATGACATGTTTCCAGTCGATGTCAGGTGTGTTTGGTCGAGCAGTACCTCAATGCTGTGCAGTGCTGTGGATCACCAGGAGCTTGGTTTAAGAAACACTGGTCATTGGAAAACTAATGGAGATCTTTGTATTTGTTGCAAGGTGGTGGATAAATGCTTGGCAGATGGCGCCGATGAGTACTTGCAGCTGTTGGGTCTCTGCTCCGTCATCATGCAGCAGGCCACGCAGAGCAGCTGAGCACAGCACAGGATCCATCGCTCTTTTTGATTCTTTTGTACTTAAAGAAAAAGGTTGTAATTAAACTTTATTACTTTTCACACATCGTCAGTGTCTGGACTGTTTCACAAAATCTAATACTAAAGCCCATGATGGGCTCAGTGGTGGGAAATACAATGGGGGATGTATTCACTCCTTTTTGGTGGGCAGTGGTGGCCTAGTGGTTGTACATTAATACAGACTTGTGGTATTAAGAATTTTAATGAGTATTAAAGATATGACAATGTCAATAAAGCACCAAGTTTGCAAAGAAACCCGCATTTCCTAATGAACCTTAAAGCAACGCAATGTTTTTTTTATGCCAACCGAACGTGCAGCCGACCAAACGTGAGTCCTGAAAGCCTGTGGTGATGGTCTGATTCACTCCAACATGCAGAAAAACAGGCAGTGTTTGATCCAAGCTCACCTGAAGCCACGAACGCCAGAAAAATGCTTGGTTCAGACGTCAGTGTGGATCGGGCCTAAGGCTAGTTTACACCTTGCAACTTTAAGCACAATAATTATGACACAAACAGAAATTGAGAATCTTTAATCTTTGATTTTCAATATTGAAAGTCTTTACTGTGTAATCTGACTTACAGCAGAACTACAGTCATGATCTTTAGTCCCACTAACCATAAGCTGACCATCATTGGGCCATAACAATCAAACCGTGCTGTTTACATGACCATAGCTTATACTAGTAACAGTTGCGTGCCATTTGTGAGTAACCATTGTGCAAGCATACATATTGGCAATGTTGAAATCTTTGGGAAACAAAAGCTCTGGCCGATTCATAAAGAGCCTAAAGGTAGAATACAGGAACTTTGCCAGCAAATCTGTTCATTCAGCACTCTGCTGGATCCAGCTGTGAACACTCATAATCACATCCCATCTTTTCTGGTCCATGTCTCCGTTCTGGAAGATTTGGAGCTCTGCATCAGATCAGCAGCTACAGATTGTCCACTCCATGCAAGAATCCTACCAAGGCAGAGACTGACGTCTCGAACGTGCATCTTCTCAGTTAGCCAGTCCACCTTCCTCCTAGTGTTGAGGAAGATCACAGCCTGGTGTCTCTGTTAACACTAAGTAACATTACCACCATGCTGCTTCTTGGAATTTCTGCTTTGTACACATCAATTGCAGAACACACAACCCCAAGAGTAGACCCCTAACCCTCATTATTGTGATCCTCACAGAAACCTCCTGTTTAGCGTGTTAAACACACGCCCTAGGGTCCCAGCCACTATGTGGTAAGCCTGAAGTTTCTGCATCTCATTTCGAACATTTGTGTCTCCAATGCAAGCATGCCAGTAGGCTCCCATGTAGTCACGGAGCGCCAAGATTACTTCTTTGAATCTGAACACAAACACAAATTTGTGTCACTTCAAACGTCATGTGAAAAATGTATTAAAATCATTTTGCTAAGCATGCTCACGTGACAACATTCTTTCAAAGACAGAGAGAAGACATATAATGCCATTTCTGATGCAGAAGTTAAAATGATGAAATGCTGAGCATCAGTATCTTACTGCAGGGTCTCCAAGACAGCGCACGTGTTGGGCCAACTCTCTGCTAGGAGCCAGCATCAGAGCCTGGTTTTCTTTTAGCTCTACGTGCTGCAGGATGGACATGGCAAATGTAGACGTCTTTCTTTCTATTGCCTGACTGGGCTTGGACTATAACATCAGGGATTTAGAGAAGACACAAGAGATGAAGGAAAACCCACTTTTAATGTAAATGTAAACGAGCCTGATCCCCCACAACATAAAAAATATAATCTTGTTGCCTTTTTGACACAAACCTGAAGTAAAAGTGTACTTCTGGGACATACCTTACCTTAAATGCATGGAATGATCGCCCTCTGCTGAATAGCAGACCCAAAAGCACATATGCCTTAAAGTCATCATTATCATATTGATGGCTGCATTTCTTTTCAGTGACTTACCTCAATGATACCATCAGACTTCGTTCCCTCAGGGCTTCCATGGTCTCTGTCTCTGGGGCTGGAGTCAGTACAAACTATTAGAACACAGTTCGTAAAAACACGTGATAAGCAACGAGTAACGGGGCGTGGCTGCCAGACCACGGCTGCGTCCAAAAGCACACACTACTGCACTTCACGCCCTATACTAACAGGTGCACTTCTTGGTAGGGATATTTCAGCCATACTATGTAACAGTATGGTAGTATGCGCTTTTGTGCACTGCAAATAAAGAATTTAGCAAAGAATATTTATAGCTGTCTTGGCTCTCCAAGTATAAGGCATAAAGTGTCAAACAGGGACATCAGGTTAAGGCTATAATGAAAAGTCAGTCAGTTTCGCAATAGCAGGACTCTACCATCCGTGAAGGTGAAAAAAAGAACTTTACAGACCACAGAGTGAGTTCAGTCACACTTTATTGCAAAGGTTTAACGCCGTTTAAACACAACATGGTGGTGATTTAAAGAAATAATGTGTGTGGTGTAAAAATACGACACATTGGTTTGTGGACTACTTCAAGTGGCGCAGTGATTCTGCCCTAAAACACATTACCGGTCCGGGAGAGAACGGGGTTTCCCTGGGATGGAGACTTCGACGCAAGGCTGATGGGAGTTGTAGTCAGAAGTAGAAAGCGAGAAATGGCACAGCCAAAGCCTTAGCAGTAATAGGAATAAGTCCGGATAAATATATGTGTGAAGACGCACAATCACCTTTTTGCCATGACTTACTTTGGACCAAAATCACAGCATATCATGCAGTAGTAGTTAAGATTGGCAGTCATACATCACCTGTCTTACACGGAGCATTTATGATAGCTCTTTGTGCGGCTCACTGTCCCCCCCCCCTTTTTTTTTTCTTTAGCCATATTGAATTATTTCCATAATACAATAAGTATATACTATATATATACCACACACCCTATACAGACACTTTATTACATTTGGAAATAAAGAGCAGAGGCCTACAGTGTCATACAGTAAGCACTTCATTCCAGATTTCTCAGCCTTTGGTAAATATGGCTCATCAAACTCCATTTCATGTATAAGCTTGAAATCTTTAGTGGAAACTAAGAGATAACGCTAAAGGTGAGTGCACATAAAGGAGGAGTTATTTATACACCTCTCACAACAAACATGCACAAAGCCAGGTGCATATATTCTCTATGCTGTAATATATGAGGGAGGTCAAAAAGGCCGGTTTCTGGAGCGAGTGTTGATTAGTCCGAGCACAGAGAAGGCACTTGCTGCTGCAGTCACCAGACTTATGGCCCCAATAGCACGGGTTGCCTGAGGAGACAAGAGAGCAGACACAATTTATTTATGGTGACCTGTGTAATAAGGTCAACTTCCTTGGCTGCTGAGCCTGCACAAATCAGCCATAACATTAACACCACTGACAGGTAAAGTGAATAACACTGACTATCTAGTTATTTCATTAAAATAGCACCTGTCGGGGTCATTTCTTGTGCTGGAATCTGAAAAAATGGGCAAGCTTGAGGATCTTAGCCGCTTTGACAAGGGCCTTATTGTGATGGTTCAGTAGCTCTTCTGTGGTATCGGACCAGACGGCAGGTTTTGTTGAGTGTTCCAGGCGTGCGGTAGTTAGTACCTACCAAAAGTGATCCAAGGAAGAGCAAGTGGTGAATCGGGAACCCAAGGCTCACAGATGCATGTTGGGAGTGAAGGCTAGCCTGTTTGGTCGGATCCCACAGAAGAGCTACTGTGGTTTAAAAAGTGATGCTGACTCTGATAGAAAGGGGTCAGAACACACAATGCACCACAGTCAGAGCTGTTTCAGCAGCACGAGGGGACATACTCAGTAATAAGCAGGTGGTGTTAATGTTATGGCTGATCAGTGTATAGTCACTGGCTGTGATGAAAAGTCAGGTCATGAGAGGGAGACATACAGACCTGCTCAGACACGCCCTCCCCATATCGCAGGAGGGTGACAAAGTGCTCGCAGTTACTGCCCAACAGGTCATATGATACCTCCTGACCAATCAGGAGTTGAGCTCGCTGAATGATCTCAGAGACAGGCAAAGGGGTGTGATTGTCGTCATATTTATTGTTGACACGGAACGTATCACCCCCCACCACATCTTTCAGGAGCTGCATTCGGACCACGGCTTTTCTGCTGAACACAGACTTCACACTGGACATGGCGGCCGCTTGACTCTCATCTGAGGGCAGAGTAGAAATGGCATTGAGGGTCGCACCCACCACATACATCATAAGAGTCAACCCACAGAGGTGTCAGTTTATTAGGAACCCCAACCCTGTATGTACACTTTTGGCCATTTTATCAGAAACACCTATCAGGCAGGCACACTGACCTCTACCCTATCCATCAATGGAAAGGACCACCACAGGACCACCTTCGATTGTGTATTATTGGGTGGTGGACCATTCTCATGGTGGTATGTGTGAGTGTATTAAGCACAGCGGAGTCACAGCTGAGTTTAGAATCGTATGACAACCCACCGTGTTTCTGTGTGTGTACAGTATGCAAAAGTTTAGACGCCCTTGGCAAACACTTTGGTAGTTCCCCTACTCAAAGTCATAGATACTTAAGCTGGCAATTTACAGGTGAGTTGAACCAGGTGTGTTTGAGCAGGAGAATCACCAAACTGTGCTGGACACCGGCCCTCCAGGACCAGATTTGGACCCCCCTTCTGTACAAAAAAGCACATTTTAATGTGCAATTTTTGTTAATTTACTGGATTTAACATGTTAAAAGAAAAATAAAATATATATTGTAGTATGCGGAAAAGTTATGACATCTATTAATTGTCAAAAAGTTTTTCCCAATATGTTAAATAAACTAAATTATGCAGTAAAATATGTATTTCATCCAAGCAAGCTGGCCAATAAATGTATAGTGTTTAAAAATGCCTGATATTCTACACTCATACCAATGCAACTCCTTGCCAGCAAAATCCACCTTCAAAATAAAGGTGGGCCTCTGGTGGCCATTTCCTTTGATGGACAGGGGGATAAAATGTACTGTAGCAGTTATTGGAAACCTGGTGCATCTTTATGGTATGTGTTTCTGATAAAATGGCGAGTGTAGGCATGAGGTAGTTGGAGCTAACAAACCGGATACTGGTAAGTGTATACATAAACAGGCCTAAAGCACTGACCAACTGGTGTAAGGTTGATGATGTAGCCGTCTCCCAGATACAGTGCCCAGTGCTGATAAGCTGGTCTAAAGATCTCGATGAGGTCACCAGGTTGGGGTTCGTTATAAGGGTCAGGTTCGCTAGTGGCCATCTGAAACAAGAAATATGCTAAAGTCGGAGGCACAGTCAAAACCACTGTGATTTAATGAAGAAGACATTGAGAGAAGGTTTGCACTACTGTCATGAAGTTGGTAATAGATGTTTAGAACACTGTCAATCATTTTACACCCCCCAATTCCCCCCTTAGCTCAAATGAAGGACAAAAATCTTATCTTACAATGTAAGTTAATGTAATATCTTAATTTTCATTAATTTGGGATTATTTTTTATATATAAAACATGGAGATACAAGACTTTGCGCTGAAATTTTGTTGTGAAGTTCACTAGTAACAAACTGCTCTGTTCATACGCATTGACCTTCAGCTTCCTTCCAAGTGAATGACTTGAGTGAATTATTATTAATTAAACATTGAGTGATTTTTGGCACATTTCTATTGGTCTGTTCATCATGAACGTCTTACTTAATGTAAAGGTCAGTTGTTGTGTTGATGTAGAAGAAAAATTGAAAAAAACAAAAATGGAGATATGTGTTTTTCTCTGGAAAGCAAAAAGTTGTAATGTCAGAAGCGAACCAAGAGGTATGTCGGGTTTTAACATACAGTACATTCACAATCCACATCCAGCATCCCGTATCACAACATGGGATGACCAGCTAATTTAGTGCAATAGTGAAACTACTGAGGCTGTCTGTCTGTGTACAGAGTAGGGCTGGCCTGAACAGGTCAAGTGTTTCTTCGTTAACTTGGCATAATTTCCAAATGTAGTAATCGAATAGTTAATCTTTAAGAAAAAGCAGCACAGCTAATCACTAAATCTGCACGAATTTAGTATAAAACAGTGTAATTACTTGTCAGGTGGTTAGATAAGATTTTTATTGTCACTGTACAAATACAATGAGATGTCATTTGGAACAGAAGAAGATGCCTTAAGGCAGAATAAAATAGAGAACATAAGGTTCTATAGTGTACAGCTGTACAACATTACATTAAACATTAAGCTATAAAGCACAAATTACTGTATACAGTTCCAGATCCATAGTGAGAATATGAGCCGGGGGTATTTACACAGATAATAATGTAAACAGTGTTCAGATGTACTGTTATCGTGCATGAATAGAAATGATGTTTTTGGTTATATACGTTTCTGCACAGTGTCATTTATGAAGCTGAAGCTGCCTTTTGATTTGTGGTTTCCACCATAAATAAAACCTTACATTTTTCTGGCTGAAGTGGTGCAGCATTATATTCTGACTCCAACAACATTTAAGATGAAATGGAAAAATTCCAGCAAGACAGTGATAGTGACCTAGTGGTTACCTAGTGGTTAGGACCTTGCCCTGAAGGTCAAGTCCTGGTCCAGGCACTACTGAGGTAACCCTGAGCAACGTACCTTCCCGCTACACTGCTTCCCGGGTGCTGTTGATAGCTGCTCGCTGTTCCATGTGTGCACGTGTGATGGGTTAAATGTCACTTTATAATGCACTACATAAGCTGTGGAACAGAAACTTGGCTCTTCATTCGGTAAAGATAAACTGACACTGTGATGCTAAATACAGATTTTAAGAAATTAAGCGCAAGGTGGCTGGCAAGCTCTAAACGTTGTGGCATCTGTGAGCAGAAGCGTGTGAAATTAGTCTGAACCTTCCTTTACTCCTGATCCATCTTCCCAGCCGTGGTGCTGTACGGACATTAGGGAATGCCAGGCTGGACTTCAATTGAGGGAGGTGAATTTAAGTGTTTTTGCTAAAATGACACACACCTTGTGATCGGAGTCCTGGCTGAAGTACCCGCGAGGTACCCTTGAACAAGGCCCCGTCTCGCTACACTGCTCCCCAGGTGTGGTTAATAGTTTTAGCTTACTTCTTTATTGTCTTTGGAATCTAGTTCAGCAGAAATCCAGCCGGAATCATGTGTCTCCTCATTTGCACAGTAGCCTACAGCTTAGCATGAAATGTCCTTTTGGTGTTATTGCTAAAAGTGAAAGTGAGTGTTTGTCATTGTGAACACTCCATCACACAAAGCACACCAAACCAAAACCTGACCTCTGCTTTTAACCCATCCACACGTGGAGCAGCGGGGAGCAATCGCCGGGGAGCGATGTAGCACGGCAGTAACCTACTTAAGAATATTTCAGTGGTACATGGGCCGGGATCTTGAATCTGCAACCCTTTGATGACATGGGCAAGTCACTATCCACTAGGCCACCACTGCCCACAAGAAGGGATGTGTATATGTTTAAAACTATGTTTAAAAATATATAATATTATAATATTCACAAGTTAAATGATTCAACACAACTGTGGACCAGCTGCTGCACACTGTCCACACTCCATGCAGAGACAATGGATGGTCATTGAACTAACCTCACTGGACAGACCAACAGGCCCAACTGCCCAATGCCAGTAATTTACTAAAATATGACTGACTTTACCAATGATACTGGTGCAATTCTTCTCTTATGGGAACTTTCTTGAACCTGGGAACGTGATCAGCCTCCATGGGTGACCCCCCACTGAGGGTAGTTTTCAAATGGCTATTCGGTGGCCAGTGTTGGATACTGCTGTATATCACCTGTCGCTTCTTTTTTAGAAATCAAAGGCTGGTATTCACAAAGCAGTCCTGCATTAGACTATACTTAGAATCTGGTTTGTGAGAACAGGCCAGGAGAAAGTGGTTGTAATGTTCTGGTGATTCCTCATTTCCATTTTCTGCACACGCTTAGTTTCAAACTGCACAACTTTTAGTTCTAGAAAAATTGCAGCTCTGTCTGCAAAGAGAGAGTGTTTTGTGTGCACTTCTCGTAGCATGATTCGCTAACTTAAACCAAACAATAAGCCAGTGTTAAAAAATAAAAAATTTATTAACCAAAATAAAAAAGTATAAAAAGTATAAAATAGCATAAAAGTAAAGTATGAAAAAGAATAAAAGAAAATACGTATAACCTGTCGTTTCTTGCACATTTGAGCAAATTGTTAGTGTGTAATTTATTATATTCTTGCCATAAATACTGTAAAATGTTATATTATATTGACTTATTCTAGACCCCCTTTAAAATGAAAATGTGTCATTGTGAACACACTCAAGCACCACAACGAAATGTGATCTCTGCATTTAACCCATCACACGTGCACACGTGAAGCAGCGGGCAGCTACCAACAGCGCCCGGGGAGCAGTGTAGTGGGATGGTACCTTGCTCAAGGGCACCTCAGTAGCGCCCAGGCCGGGACTCGAACCTGCGACCTTCAGGTCCAGAAGGCAGTGTCCTAAACACTAGGCCTCCACTGCCCCGTATACAATCCAATACAATAATTATGTAGTCTGGAGTGAAGAAGATTCTTATTATGCTGTGTGATGTTTTTTGCCAGGTAATCTCAATGTTCTCAGACACTAAAATACTTATCATTCTTTCAATGGCAGCTGCTTTACTCGATGCCCTCAAAGGAAAGGAGGCTCGTACACCTTCCCATGGTGCAGTAAAACTTGATTGTTGCAAGACTGTGATCTATCCGTCAGCTAAATTACGCAGTCAGATGCAGTGACAGCAAGAGCTTCCTGAAGCTTCTGGAACACCAAATGGTGTGACATGTTGTGACATGTGACACTGGTTCTTACTTAGACAAGTAAATGAAGTTCCTGTTTTTTGTCCTAAGACAGTGCAGAGAGATGCAGATACTTCTCTCACTGTGCTGCTCACTTTTGGCCCTTGAGGTCTCAGAACTCTGATGAACTGACCATTCTTGAACACCCGCCAGTACAAGACATCACTTCCCATGGTTTGGGGACCTGGACCACATTCCAAAACCATCCATGGAGAAGCCACAGGCATATGTGGCTGGGAGTCCGTGACAACACAAATAGCTTTTTGAGTGGGTAAGATGGCCTTCCCTCTGCCCCCTTTGCTCAGTGTGATGCTAGCAAACATGAGCGTCTTGCTGACAACAGAATTGGCACTTAGCATTCTCCTGGTGTTTAAAGCTGTCCAGTGATGTCTGGACGTATCTTGGAGGCAGATAGTACTAGCTTTCACTTGCCCAGTGCAGGTAATATTGTGTGATAGGAGAATCATAGTGATGGTGGCCACTGGCAATGATTAAATGAGGTTAAAGTGTTTTCCTCTGTTAAAAGCCTGTACAAAGTACAGGACAAAGTATTGATCTCAAATCAGATTCACCTCTATCCAATTGTTTGTTGGCATACTCACATACAGATTTAACTAGAATTAATAAGCTATTATAGAATATTAATCATGTACTTTTGAATGTTTTTTCTTTGCATTTTGTATTCATTTGGGGCAATAAAACTAATTACGTTTAATCTTTTAGCAACCCCATGGTTTTTTTTTTTAATATAGGCCTCTTTTCAACAGTCGAGATTTCTGTTATCATAAAACACTAAATACATAAACAAATTTGTAAAAATCAAGCAAATTTCTTGGATTCTTTTAATGGAGAGACCCATAAAAGTTCTTCAAAATGTGTGGAAGTGCAACAGAACCACATGCAACTAGCAGCCTTTGTCTAACATCCGGTGAGGAAGCTCACTGAGAAGGTCTACTACTTAAACACCCAGTGAAATCCAGTGGATTTTTTGACCATAATTGACCTAAACCAAGTGGTAGAGATGGAACAAGGTTAAGTTCAGTCCATGTTTCAGTTAGATATAGGAATTCAAAATGTGCTCGACCAAAAAACTGACCAGAACATTAAAGGCTTAAAGTTATGTAATTGAACTGGTTACCTAGCAATAAAAGGGGCGGTACTTACGTTATAGCTTGTCTTTGATTGTTTATCCGTCATCCCACAGCATAATTGCACTCATTCTATGAGAAAAATCAAAATTATTACTTTACATTTTAACCAGTGTTTAAAATGCACAAATGTTCAGGTAAGTGGATCAAACTGAAATGTTAAGGATTTTTGTCTCTGTTGGTTTTTGCTATTGATTCTTATGTAACTCGCATAATCTTCATAAAACAGACACGTGTGAAGTGATTTCCTGCGTAAAAATGGCCAGAGAGTGCTGGAGTACTGAGGACAATGAGGAACGGTGATGTCACAGTCACACACACACACACACACACATGCACAAACACACACACACACAATACACAGGCTCACACAACACAGGCACAATAGCATGAAAATAATAGAGAAACATGTGGAAGAGAGGCAACATGAAATGTTTGTCATTTTTAATCATTTACAGATGTTTTTTTTCCCTTTTTTGTTGACTATTATGGCTGAGATTACACTTTTCCCATTTGATCCATCAGTGGAGTGAGTTAAAAGCATAAAAGATCTACACATCATGGTAATCTTTCCCTTTTTCACCTATGTATCAAACTGCCATACAAATTCACATACCTGCAGCTTCATCTAACTCAGTTATGCTGTACTGTTGCCTTAGTGGTCTACAAACCCCTGGGGGTGATCAGTTTTCAGTTTTTTTTAAGCACTCAGGTTTCCATCAATGCATCGAACTAAATTATTGACATGGATCCACTTGGTGCGCCCTACAGTTGTAAAAAAGTCAGATGTAGCCATCGGTTGGTTTAAACAGGCAAACAGCGACGTTCATATGAACACAGTACTCACTTAACAGCAGAGATCATTCTCCACCAAAAGCGCATTAACCTTCCATTGGAGTCCCGTCGCTTCAGAAGAAAACAAACAGTCCGTAAAGCGGTTCGTTATCACAACGTACACGACTTGTGCAGCTTATTTCCACTCGAGCTTAAGAGAAACCCACAGGGTCCAGCAGTGGCACTACTCTTCTGGGTAAACTGACCGCGTTCTGAACCTGCTCTGGTGGTAGGCACAGTGTGTCATTCATAGGTCAATGCTTTCATTGTGTCCAAAGCACCCCATTGCCCTCTCTTTCGGGAGGGGGATCATTTGGATGAGGCTGGCTATAGTCTAGTCAACAAAGTATTGACCATTTCGGACCCTAGTCGGCCAAAATAAATGCCACTTAGGGTCTCAGTGCGGCTGGAAAAGTAGTTGCTTTGCCATACGTTTATTTATTTATATCACTTTTTACTTTTTTGGCATCACAGACACATTAGTTAAGGCCGACTCAGCCCTGCCGGTCCCACTCAGGCCGGATGTTTTATTAAGGGTGCAACAAAATTAATGCACTATTTTAAAAACTCCGCCGGGAAAAGACACCATCGGCCAGGACCACATTCCTTATGTGTGTTAACGTACTCGTGGTGGTCATTTGTACTTCAGAAGGGAGACATTTACGTGGCCTTGTTTATGTTGCCCTCCTGAGTCAGAAACCTGGTAAGTTCTTGTGTGTTTTTACATAATATACATATAATAAGTGATATTCAGCTTATGGAACGCTATCGTTTTACTACCTACCGTGCTTATGTGCACACTTTACCTCTCCCGAAATGGTGAAAGGTTCTTCAGTTTTGCTTATATTGTATTATTCTTTCTTTTATTTTAATCTTTTATTTGTAACTGGTAAAATGTTTAAAAAAATTAAATATCTGGACAGCAGGAAAATGACATGTGTCTTGATGTAAGTTGCTGTTACTGTACCAAAATATATATTTTTAAAAATATTAAAATAAATTTTTTTTTAAGAATTTGTACTTTTTTGGTGCATAAAACCACACAAATTATAGAAATGGACCTGTGTGGAAGAAAGAAAAATGTATCACAATGGCTCTTTCGAGGATAGTTTCCTTTTCTGAACAAGTGTGAGTCATTTTCCACAGAGTACACTAGGTGGCATCAGCGGATGCCTTCTGACAGGTCCTGATGCCATATGACAACCATTCACATGACAGTTCCAGCAGTCTGTTCCAAGTTCTATGTGTATAAAATCCTGCTCATTTAGAGAGTTGTGTGCAGATGCATGTGCTGCTGTATTTGGCCAGTTACAAAGCTTCCTTTGGTTAGAATCTTAAGGCCGGTACTCAAGGTACTCATGGCCGACCCAGGAACTGACCTTCTTGCTTCAGTTCACATCAGCATCTTCCAGGGAACGCATCTTAGGTAACACTTTTAACACACTGGTGCTGACATAATGTTGGGAATTATCATTATTAGAACACAGGTGCAAACAATTCTTTGGTTTAAGAAACTGTCCTGAAACCTGCAGATTTTTCTTTTCTGACAGTCTAACTAGGATAATAACTAGGGTAATAACTAGGGTAATTGATACTAGTGGCAGTGTACTGTGGTTTACGCAGCTTGCATGTCTGTCCTGTGACAGTTTTCCAGTCAGTGGTGCTAATGTTCTGGCTGATTGGTGTGTAGGGTGAGACGACTTCGGCAGTAAATCAATCAAATTAGCTCAGCAACTAGTTATCAAGCTCTCCATGAACTGGACCAGATGTGTCAAAGGAAAGGAATACATGAAAGACAGTGAGTTCACATGAATGAATGTGGGAACCACTGGTGTAGGGTGAAAGAAGGGAGTAGGGTGTAGGGAGTAAGAACAATCTCATCGGATTGAAATGCGACACACGGTCAAGCTCAGTGCACATACACATAATAAACAGCGGGGCGCTAGAGAGCCAACATCTAACTCTCGCGAGAACACGAGCGGACTACAGCAGATGGCTCTTCCTCTTCGGTCGGTTTTAGCATGACAACCGCGGCGGGAGCAGCACGTCGGCGAACGCATTCGTTAGTCACTCAGTAAGCAATGCCGTGCCGGTGTGTTTTTTGACGCTCGTCCAGCTCGACTGTTTTCATGTTGTGCAAGCCGCCGTCGCCGCTGCTCTTGTCGTTGCTCCATTGCGCGTCCTTCCACCGGCGGCGTCGCCCCTTCGTGCTCTTCGGCCCGCCGCGCCCTTCGCCTCCTTCGGCGAAATGACCGGAGAGAAGATTCGTTCCCTGCGCAAGGATCACAAACCGGGCAAGGACGAAGAGGACCTGCTGGAGCCGGACGAGGAGGCGGCCACGGGCACGTTTACGTCGTCTGCCCGGACCGGCGGCGTCAGCGGCGGGGGCAAAGGCAAGGCGAACCGGATCTTCAGCAACCACAAGCTGGTCAGGTCGCCGTCCCAGCAGCGGGAGTCCAACATAAACGCCAACAGCGCGGCCACCACGGCTCTGCTAACGGTCGACGACAAGAACAAAAACCCGGTGCTGCAGAGCAGCGCCGACTTCCCAGTGCATGAATGCGTATTCAAGGGGGACGTGCGGAGGCTGTCGTCCCTTATTCGGACTCAGAACATCGCGCAGAAGGACGTTCACGGTGAGTTTTGGCCTTCAACTGTTGATGTTTACAAGCGGCCGCCAGTGCGCTAGTAATGTAGCATGCTAGCGCGCTGCCACAAAACTCCTCTAAACTCCGCTCTCAGACAGAATTAGTCGTTTTTTTCTAACTCGACATTTCCACGCTTATTTTCATTCTTCGGTAAAGTTCCCTGTTTATTGTCGTGCGAGAAAACGGCCGCTCGTTTTTAACGCTAAGTCTGTTATTCAGCTGTAGCCTCAACGCAAACCTCACGTTTAGATAGACGGGTTGCCAGATCTTTGGTTTCAGCGACGTAACTGATATTTACAGTTCAGATGTCGATATTATACCATTACTTCTTTTCAGATAAGAGTCTCTAAGGACTGGACCTGTTTCTCTAAATGCCAGTGTTTGAACCTAAGTGGTCAGTCTTGTTGTAGAAGCTCCATGTGGCTGTAAATACTGGTTTTCCACATCAAGCAAATACACTTGTGTTATTTAATCCATGACTGGACTGTAAAGATTAGTGCAGGTTGGTGTGACTGAGTGAGGCGTCAGTGGGGGTATTTGTAGAGGTTGGTTTGAGCAAAGTCCTTTTACAAACTTAGAATCATTCATTTACCTTTTAAATTATGTGAATCTCATGTATTTTAATTTGGCTTAGAAATGTCATATGTCAGATTTGTTTCCTCACAGGCCATTGCCTGTGTGTGTGTGTGTATGTTTGTATGGAGGACCATCTCGGTTCTGTTAAGAAAGTAGCTCCTGCTGAAGAGGAACGTGTAGTTTGTGTGTAGCAGACCCACACAGTGGTGCTGTTTTGATTGAATTTCTGCATGTAAATAATGAAGATGGTAACCACGGGTGACAGATTGGTTTGAAAAGTGATGTGGCTTTACACAGATTGCATTTGTTGACGGGAGCCATAGAGAGAGTATTTATCAACCTGTGAGGTTGGGGGAGGCGAGTATATTTGTGGAGCTTGGTGGGATCATTTTAAAAAGCGCTGGAGACGATCAAAATCTTTCAAAAACTGTTGGCGATAAAATTAAGCAACCTTTCACAAAGCAGTTTCATCTTCCTTTCACTGGGGCAGTGTTTGTGTAACGGTTAGGGAGTTGCCCCTCTGACTTGAAGGTCGCTGGTTCGAATCCCAGATGAGGTACCTGTGAGCAAGGTACCGTCCCTAGGCACTGCTCCCCGGGAGCTGACCACATCAGCTGCCCACTGCTTCTACACGGATGGGTTAAATGCAGAGGTCATTTTGTTGTGGTGTGCTGTGGTGTGTTCACAATGACAAATTATCACTCAATCTTTTAAAAACCGTTATGGATTCAAAAGTGCAAGTTTGTTTCAGACATTGTCGGCATAGGTCATGCTGTTAAGGTGGGTCATGACTGTTTTTACTCAGAGCCACTTTGTAGACTCACTGTAGTGTTGAATTATTTGTTTTCTGGCCTCATATAGTATTTAACACGGCGACTCCTAGACTCTGCTGCACAATGTTAAAAGTGGCGACACGTGTGAAAGGACATAGAACAAAAAGGCTTTTCCTGTGTGGATAGTGGATCTTTCTTCAGAATTCAGACTAAACATGCAGGCGTCATAGCGGAGCTGATTGCTGTTAAAGGGGAGTCCCACTGATTTCTGTGTAGTTTGCTCGTTGAGGAGGAAATGGTCAGTCAGAAACAGTTTGTTGTGACACTTTGTTATAGAGAACCACATCATGGTGCCTGACGTAAATACAACCATGTTAATCGCTATCTACCAAAGGGGTGGGTATTGCCACAAAAGCAAAGATAAGATTCTACCATGATTTGGGCAACGATATGTACCCAGATCAGCCAGAACATTAACACCACTGACGGGTAAAGTAAATAACATTGAATATTGAGTTATTTCATAAAAAAGAGATCATAAAACAATATCTTTGATATTGTGCAGTGTTTTCGTCATCCTTTCTAGGAAAAACAGCTTCTAGAGCCTCTCCAGGCATCTGGTTCCTGTTATCTCTGCTGTGAACAGTTCAGACTGAAAGTTTCTCTAGAATGGACCATTTCACATCAGACTTCTTTGGGTGATGTTTAGCTCTTTTGAGAAAATGACGGGAATTCTCCTTTCAGGCTATTTTTAAGTTTGTTCAGCTTTGACCCTGTTCATGAGTGTGTGTGTGCGCGCTCGTGTGCTGACTTAATGTTTACTTTCACAGCGATCATTCATACGTCTTTTTTCTTTTACAGGAAACACTCCTCTTCACCTAGCTGTAATGATGGGTCACAAAGGTAAGGAGGAACTGCTGATCTGTTAAACTGCTTTAGGTTCTTTTAGGACTACACTCTATTAGAGAGTGAACAGAAACGCACGGGGACCAGTTTCCATTTTTAATGATCAAAAGTCTTGGATGAGCGGCAGCCTGATTACAAAGTTAAAGTGAACTTTATTTTCGTCGCCGCCATATACAAGTATGTGGAGAGAGCAAACGACGAAGCTTGGGGTCCACAGTGAACATATATACACAGTGCAAATTAAAAAAGAGGACAAGACAGGACAGGACAGTGCAATTTCAGGACAAACAAACAGGAATAAGCAGAAAGCGGACATCTGAATAAAGTGGCTGTTTTCTGCTTTTTCCTCTGATTATGGAGGTAAATCAGTGACTTGATGCTTCATAGAATTCCATTACACTTTGATCTTATGATTAGTTTGATATGATTTTCAATTATGTTTAGCAAAGAATCAAAACAGACTTTCACTTTTAACCTTGTTTTCCAGTCGTGGAACCTGCATGGAATGTCCTAGAAATTCTTGTGTTGTCCTGGAAAATGATCTCAACATTGTCTAATTTGGCTTTAGCTGAGGATGAGCTGCTCGACTTTCTATCAGAACGAGATGGATAGCACTGAAATTGTGGCAAGCAGAACGCACCCCAGTCATGTCACTTGTTGGCTTAATTGGCAGAAACTCCGAATGATGTAAGTCACGTTTAACTCCACAGGTTGTGGTTCAGTTTCTAGATGATGGTTGCGTTCTTCTCTGCCTGCTTTTACCAGCTGAACAGTGTTCCCTTGGTGAGTGTGTTTGGTTCAGTGGATAAAGCTGACATGCCTACTGGCTTGCTTCGCCCGGGAGATTAAGGTGTGGTTCAGCTCTGGCTCGGAGCATTGCGTTCACTGGTGTGTTGGGCATCACTGAGAGCGGTGAATGGGAAGCCATGAGTGGGAGCCCAACTGTATGCGTGCATAACACTGACTAAGCAGTGATAAGTCCGTGCCAAACACACACCTGTAACACACTCTGTGTGTTTAGGTGTGTAAAGGTCAGATTAGGTTTGTCAGAAGGCAAAACTGTAGATTACGACCCCTGCCCGTCATACCAGCTAGATCATCAGTGACGGTGTCTTGGAAAAGTGCTGGAAAATGGTCTGTAGAAAACAGTGGGAACCGTGATCGTTTTCGAGAGGGGAACAAGCAAACTCTGCTCAACACCGGCCCTCTGTGACCAGAGTCGGGGGTCCCTGATTTGCATGGTCCATTAACTGAGGTGTTTTTTTTGTTGTTGGATTTTTGTATTTGGAAGTAGTTTGAGTTTAATTTGTCTAAAAAGTGAACATACACTGATCAGCCAGAACATTAACACCACCTGCCTAATATTGAGTAGGTCCCTCATGCAGCTGAAACAGCTCTGACTGTG
>JBBPDA010000039.1:2109257-2119535 GCA_037974385.1 Arnoldichthys spilopterus | reverse complement strand
AGAGAGAGAGAGAGAGAGAGAGACAGAGAGAGAGAGAGAGAGAGAGAGAGAGAGAGAGAGAGAGAGAGAGAGACAGAAAGAGAGAGAGACCGAGACAGAGAAGAAGATGCAGGACAAAACTGTTGGGTGGCATTTTCTGCTGGATCTGGTTTTTAGGACTGGTAGAACCAGGGAAAAGAACTGGAAAACACAACAACAAAAAAGAAAACCACCATTACAGAGGAATTCACCTTTTCTCATATGGAGGATCAACAGGACATTCTAAACACTCACTGTAATGAATAAACAGAGTCATTCTACCACTGGGGCGGCAAAAGGTGTCCCACAGCTCTGAAGCCAAGAAACAGCACTGAAAAGAAGAGTCAACCACACGACTTTAAAGCTGTGAATTTAGTTATTTACTTATTTATTTCAATAAATAGAGATGGATTTCTTAAAAATCTTGTCTCAATTGTTTTTGGCAGTGTTGTTACAGAAAATGTCATGAAAAATGTAAAAAAATAAAGTGGACTTATGTGCTGAATATCTTAAAGGGAGAAAATGTAGAGGGAAAAATGTGTCATGACTCATGAAATGAGTGATTTTAACAGTAAAATAAAATGTGAATGCAAAACTTGTTTTCTACATTGTGACTAATGCGTAAGTGTGGAAATCTTTGAGAAAAACTCAAATCTTTGAGATTTTAATCATTTTGTTACTACTTCATTGATGTTCAGTAGAACAGACCGTTTTACGTGAATTACACGCCAACTTACACCTTGTGCCGCTGGTAGAATGACTCCTCTCGTTTTGGTGAGACAACTTGAGCAAAAATAGAAAATGATGCATTTACATGTAGGAAAAAGCCCACGGTGAGAATAAGTGGAAAGAGAGTCGAAAACTGCAGCGCAATAACAAACATATGGGTAATTCCCAAACCCAGCGCTTCGGGCCCCAGCTTAGCATGCAAAACCTGCACACTTAAAGGTAAACTCCACACTGTTCTCCACACTAATCACCATCAACCATATCTGTGTCAATAACTCGGACTCGCTTCCCTACACTCCTGACTAACGGAGGGTCCATCTCCACACTTCTAATAGAAGCCATTGAGCAGCTGAATTCTATGGATAAAAATATGTGAAATGTCTTATGACAAAACTACTACTGTAAACAATAGAAAGAGCCAGAATATGGTCCTACTAACCAACCAACCATATTATAAACCATATTCTGCTATTATGAAGGTTTATAACCTTCAAACACTGGAGAAACAGCAAAAAAAAAAATGCACCCATGGAATTCAGGCAGACCCTAATAATAAAATTATACACAGATCAGCCATAACATTAATACCACCTGCCTATTACTGAGTAGGTCCCTCCTGCTCTGAATGTGGTCCACTGTGTGTTCGGACCCCTTTCTATCAGAGTCAGCATCACTTTTTACACCACAGTAGCTCTTCTTGGACCAGACAGACTATCACCAGGTTCACCAGTTACCACTCTGATAGTTACTAACCACTGCACACCTGGAACACTCCACCAGACCTGCCGTGTTGGAGATGCTCGGACTCGGTCATCTAGCCATCACAATAAGGCCTTTGTGGCTCAGATCCTTACGCTTGCCCATTTTTCCTGCTTCCAGCACATCAACTTCAAGGACTGACTAGTGAGTCAAAGTTATTCACTTCACCTGTCAGTGGTGTTAATGTTGTGGCTGATCAGGGTAATACATGACAGTGCTGAGGGAATTCAGCAACTGCCCAGTAGTTTCAGTAAAAAGTGTGTTTTGAGTCCCAGATGTTTTCTGTTCTTGTCTAAATACACGACAATCCGTTAAACCTTGTGACCGTCAGATGCGGCAGGTAGAGATTAGGTTGAGAAAAGCTGAAGTACTCCTTTAAGGTTCGTTTGTATGCACGCTGTATTACTTTGTGCATCCAAAAGAAAGCTTTTTAATCTTCTGGGAGACATCAGTGTAAGGGGGCATGACAGATTTAACCAGGGGTTTTAGTACAGCAGAACAGCTCATGGGCTCAACACATTATTTCTACAGTTTCCTGTGGGCAGCAGAGGACCTGTCAGTCACCAGCCGGCTCTGCAATTGCCTTGTTCACTACAAAAGTCATACACACATACACACACACACACACACACAAACAAACACACAAATGACAGAAAAAAAGTTTACCAAACAGCACAGATAAAGCAAAAGGAGCTGGGAAATGACCTGTTCAATCAGTCCATGCAGTGTATGTGCTGCAGGAATGTATATTAATCTGTTGCAAAGTGGCCACTGACGTCTTTGTGCGTTTCTCTCGTTACCGAGGGACTGTGCGTCACTGTCAAAACGTTGTAAAGAGGGGCACCAACCTTCAGCAAATGGGACGACGATCAAGGCTCTGTCCACGAAGACCGTGTTCGTCAGATGCTGGGAGACTCCAACTGATTCAGATTCGAGGAACTTTACAAAACAGACACGTGAAGTCACAGGCAAGGGAGAATCACTGGAAGAAAATATAAAGGCTTTTGCAAGATGTACATACAGCCCTAACATTTACACACTTCCCTTCCCCTCTCTCAAAACCTGCCGCCACACCGACACCGGGGCGTGTCCTACCTGAACGGCAGCTATGACGTGAAGTTATGACCTGATGAGGTTGGTTTTTGTTTTGTTTTTTGGGACAGATGAAAAATAACAAAAAGTAAAAGTTAGATGTTGGGAAACACACCTAAAAAAAAAAAACAGCTAACACTCGACCGCCATGATCTTCAACAATCTAACACAATACGACTGAAATATATACAGATTACTACATAAAGAACAAAAGGTGTATTTAAATGGAAGACCACATTCAGATCCCACAGTCAATACAGACGCCAACACTTTGAAGTCCAGAACGATCACTTCACTTCCTTTCAAATTACAAATCAAAATTTCAAATGTTTTCTCCTGCATAAATCAGGGGTTGGGATGTAAATCGTGTCATTCGGAGCGGTGAAGTGGTGTATGACGACCAGTAAAACATCGCAATAGACCATAGAGTGGGTGGTGGGTTTGGGTCTGGTTGTAATCTGTTACCACCAACCACCATTGGACAAAAACAGTAGAGCATCTGTGAAATTTGTGAAAGTGACTATCTGTCGTTGTGAACACTCAACCCCGCGAAGTGCACCACATCGAAATGTGACCTCTGCATTTAACCCATCGCACGTGCACACATGGGAGCAGCGGGCAGCTACCAACAGCGGGGGAGCAGTGTGGTGGGACGCTACCTTGCTCAAGGGTACCTCTGTGGTGCCAGGGCTGGAACTTGAACCTGCACCGTTCAGGTCCCAAGGGCAAGGTCCTAACCACTAGGCCACAACTGCACACACAGAAACAGGTTACTGGCGCCAAGAGATTGAATGCTACTGCACAAACAGGAGGCAGGAGGTGACATTTCGACGTTGTTGAGGCATTAAGCACTTCAGACGCCCGATTCCAACACAACCACTGTACACAATTAAACGGACTTGGTGTAAAAATGGCGCCTTTCACATTATACCGCTCTGAATGACTGTTTATACCGTGACCGTTTCATTACGCCGAGATTTTGAAAAATCAGTGGAATTTGCCCTTTGAATATGTACCAATCTAGATTTGAAAGCAGGCTCATTAGGTCACGGATACTGTAAAGCCGGAAAAATTTGGTATTGAAGGACAAGGAAATATTCAATACCCAGTAATGTTGTTACCATAAAATTTTAACTAATATTTCCTTAAACACTATGAAGATAGAATTTTTTTTGGAAACAGTAACAATTTTTTTGGAAACAGTAACAAATTATTTACTGATGAACATACTGTGCTAATTTTCCTAACTGTACTCATCTATTTTTAGCTGTTTCTGGTCAACTATTGTGCCTCTGGATTTGATTTGTGCTTTGCCAGCATGTGATATTGTGAATATAACATGTTTGGTACTATTCTTATTATTAGAACTGAATTTGTGATGTTATACGGCTTTATAAAACAGACCACCGTCAACAACTGTAACAAGCGGAATCCTAGAATAACAACTAAATTCTGATCTTTGTCAACATTCTTTTATTAGATTAATCTGTTATATCACTAGTAAGGGTGTCGCAATATATCGGCTCTGATAACCGTGATATTTAAAAAAACTAAATACTGAAAGTGTTATTAATATACATATGAAAATACTATAAATAATCCTGCGCCAGTAACAATGTGGTTCACACTCTAACAGCAGGTGGCTGTGGAAAATTGTCAGTGGCACACACGTACATATATATCGTGATCTCATTATCGTGAATTATCGATAATCATGTAGAGAAAATGTGATATTGTAACAACCCTAACTACCAAATGTGGTACTGCTGTGGATGTAGGAGGTCAAACTAACATGCAGTTGAATTTTATTGGTGATGCTGAGCCAATAAGATGGTTAACCAGCCTTGTTAATACCTTACCTGGATGAAATGTCCACTACACTCAAGGCAAAGGGAAGGCCATTACGACACACGCAACAGCATGAAATGCTCATTATATGCAGGCGTACAGGCCCAAAGGTTCCCTGAAGCAATAGAGACCTCTTTTGGCTAACCACACTTTCTGTAATGAAGCTCAATCTGAGAATCGAAGGGCTTATATCATGAAAATTTAAATCTAATAAATTATGTCAGTGTAGTATGCAAATGCTATTCATCTCCTCAGCCCTCTTTGTATTCGTTGTGTCTGTGATGTCACAAAAATGAATACACTTAACAAGTACCTAAAACCCAGTCTGGGTGACTTTTTGAACAAGGCACAATACAGGATAGCCAATCAAAATATAGATGAACATATATATATATATATAAACAGACTGTTTAATCTTAAAGTACAGGATCGATCAATAAAATCAGATTAAATTACATAGATTGACCTCAGGAGAAAAAAACAAGACATGGGCCCTTTAAGCAGCTAAATACCACTCTAAAGTCAAAGAACAATGTGATGTGCCACTGAGGTCGTAATCTAGTTGATCTAACCTGCTTTTGTAGCTAATATAGCCAGGAACCTATAGAAGATAATTGATAATGAGCTTTGACTCTAGTGCAGAGGTTCTCAAATCTGACACTTGAATCCAGATTCCGTTCCTGGATTTTATAATCACCATCAGACGAGCAGGTTCTGTGATTGGCACAGAAATGGACTCTCTGGTCACTGTGGCAGAGAGAACTACACTGGGCAAGATGCTGTGCATCATGGACAATGAACACCACCCACCCATGACCACCCACTGATTTGTCCCCAGAGCCATTAGACTCTTTAACTCCTCCCATCAGGGGCGGGGTAGAGAGGAACTCGGCCTGATGATACTTCTCATCTCCACGACGACCTCAGGAGCTTAAACTTAACTTACAAACTTCTATTAAACTCAATTTGCACTACATCTGCTCAGGTCATCTTCTCTTACGCACCACCGGTTACTTTACTATTACTATTATTATCTGCACTATTACTATTAATACTGAGAATCTGTATATCTGCTTATGCACATACTGCACCTTTAGGAAAACTTTTAGAATGTAATTATTAAGTTTATAGCTTGTAGTTTCATAGCTTATATTTAGAGTTATAGTTTTCTATATTCTGTATAGTGTAGTTATTTGTATTTTGTGTATTTTTTCTATTTTACATGTTATATTTTTCTGTATAGTACAGTTATTTGTATTGTTTTGTATTATGTGTGTTTACAATGTTACATTGTTTACATTTTTATGTATATTGTGGCTACAAGTACAAAATATTTCCCTAGGGATCAATAAAGTCTATCTATCTATCTATCTATCTATCTATCTATCTATCTATATGACTCTAGGTGATCAATCAGTTACATCAACAGTTCAGTAACTACTGGTGACCACAAAATCCAGGAGTGGAATCTGGATTCAAGAGCCAGATTGGAGAACCTCTGCTCCAGCGATACATACATTTTACAAGCTTAGCGTGGTGCCTAAAATGTTCCCTGCAAGCACAACACAGATTAGTATTAAAGGAATCACGAGCTAGTGAACCAAAGAATATCGGTCTTAAAGCTCGATATTAGGACTAACAATTGGTACCAATTCCGTTTAAGTCGATTCGTTATTTGTTTCCAAAACCACTTTTACTGGTCATTTCACGGTCGGGCTGCTGTTGCTGCACTACTGCTACGCTACATCGAGGTTCACTGCGGTTCAGAAGCGACAGCCCACGTTAGCATGCTATGCTAGGCTAGGTCACCGTAGAAACGTTGCTTAGTTGCGTGTTGTAGCTACTCACTCTGGCGGAAACAGTTTGAGCTCTTCGATATTCCCCAGGAACCCGAAAAGTGTCCGCATCTGCTCCGAGGTGGCGCTTGGGGAAACATTGGTCACCTGAACCACGTTCGTGTTGGTGTTCATCATAGGGCCCCGCTGTCCTCCGCCGTTAGCTCGCTGTTTAGCGTCAAGCTCGCAAGAGCCCCGATTTTCAAGCGACAACCCGAGCTGTTGTGGGTCAGGTCATATGAGTGTCGAGCACGGTGCAATCCGTAAATGTCCAAATTTAGCAGGTGTCTTTGTTAATTTCTCACAAAATGTATTTAAAGGTTAGCAAATCTGCAAATCTTCCCCGTATTTCATGTGAATCTCAGCAGCCGGAACCCGACTTCAGTGAATGGTTTTCAAAATAAAGGCTTTCATGGAGAAAACATAAAAAAATAGTTTTGTAACTGTATGTATCTAATTGGCTAATAGATTAATATTTTTACAAGCGGTTTTAGCTGAATATTGCAGCATTGTATGTACAATTTATCATTGTAGAACCCTTGTTAAACTTTATGCCGGATAGTGTGATAGTCACATATATTAGGAAAAAAGGCTATCAGAAACAATCATAAAATTATTTGCTCACCGTCGTTTACAGTTATTACAGTAATAGTTTAATAGTTAAAACCTCTTTTTTCATATATTCCATTTGAAATCACTATTTTGGAAGCTTTGAGACTTTTATTTTGAAATGTGGAGTCTGTTCTGTTTTGAAGCAGGAGGCTCACAAGAATGGAGACACAAACAGAGACCACCGTGCTTTCTAGGGCTGAGAGAAAAGCGCTGGAAAAGGCTAAACTCGTTCAAAAAGAGACTCAGAGAAAGACCTTTAAACTGGTGAGCACACGAACAGATTTATCTTATTCCTGGAATAGAAAAATCAGCAGCAACAAACGTCAGTTTTGGCTAGAAGTGTAGCCGGCAACAGAGCCTAGCATGCTCCACCTTTAAGAATCACTGCGTTTTTCCTCGTTGTGTGAAACTAACTGGATAAAATAAACAGCGCTAATGTGTCACATTTTTTACGTGAATCGCATACAAAATTTATAATAAAGAGACAAATGCGAATCAGTGAATGGAGAGTTTCCTCTTAGCCCCTTTCTGAGGAAAGTCGGTCCAGCTTTAAGTACGAGCTCTGCCTCAGCAGCGCAGATTAAGCCCCAGTCCTTTTTGAAAACACCCTGAGAGGGTCGGTGGCTATGGGCCAGTTTCCTGGACATACATTCATGAAGCCTAGTCTTGGACCAAGTTGCAGCGCCAGTGGTGATCACCTCTAGACTTTCTTTTCAAGCTAGGTTTGGGCTTTTTGGGGTAATCTGGCCCTGTAGGCATAGTAGTTTAGTTCTGGCATTTCTGGCATGGAAGCCTGGCATTTCTCACGTGTGCAGCACTGCTACACTCTGCTGGTCAATCTTGTTTCATGCAGGTTGCCAGGATATTGAAAAAATCTGAATGTGAGCGGACTGAAGAGGAATTTGCTCTGCTCCAGTGTCATCCAGACACTGTGCAAGAGCTGAACAAGCGACAGAGCCGAAAAATCCTCCTGAAAAGGAAGCAAGAAGAGGTGGGTTTGACTGTCCCTTAAGCCCTAAGACGGGTGTGTGCAAAGAGTAAATCTGGACATTTTTTGTATAATATGGGCCCTTAAATAATAAACTAGGGACGTTAATAATTTAATACTTTAATCGTTGATTAGCTTTTTTTTTCTGTCGTTGCTGTGCTGGTTTAAGCTATTTGATGATGCTGACGATCTGAGGACCAAAGTGAAACAACTGGCGGAGGCGATGCGACATGCTCAGCATGCTGTTATCTACACAGGAGCCGGTATCAGCACGGTATGGTCAGCATCAGTTGATTTAATTTAACACATTTAATTCATTTAACGTAACATCTTTTACCGTCTGTCAGGCTGCCTCCATCCCGGATTATCGTGGCCCAAATGGCGTATGGACCCAGCTGCAGAAGGGACGGACTGTCATGTGAGTGAGTTTGTCGATTTCATCTTCCACACAAGGTAATGAACCCTTGGGGTCACCCATAAATTGTGCATTTGTCCTTCAGGGCCTCTGACCTCAGTGATGCAGATCCGACTCTGACTCACATGTGCATCAGGATGTTGCACAAAGTCAAACTGGTCTGTATGTTTGAATAAGATCTATATGTACTGAACTCTGAATGAAACAGGCTGTTTTTATTACTGTGCTTATAAAGGTGGTATATTTAAATGAGCTCCATTCTGATTGGATTCATTTTGTAATAAGGGAATAAAGGCTAAAATGTTATGCCAATAAGTTTACATTAGACTGTATAAAGTCTGTGTGAAGTGTAGTGAAAGTAAGACTGGCTAAAACTTTGACGATTGGCCATTGATAAATTTTCTTTGTCGTGCCGTTGCTAAATCAGATGCTGGAAACTTTATACATTTAGCAGACACATCTACAGTGGGAGGTGATTATAATGTCAGGAGTATTGCTGCAGGGGTGGTGTTCCTGTTTTGGGTGAACTGTAGTGTTATCCATTATGCTGTCCCGTACAATGAGTTTGAAAATGCTCCAGTTTCTGCAAATGAGGAACAGAGATCTGTTGTAATTACAGAAAAGAGTCAGTCAGTTCCCATTTATTGAGGAGTAATATTTCGGCTGACACTACATTGTGCTCTCCTAACACGTCTGTATATTACATGTGCCTATGTGCATTGTTCATTTTTGTTGGCAGGTGCAGCATGTGGTCTCCCAGAACTGTGATGGTCTCCACTTGCGGAGTGGCCTTCCTAGACATGCCCTCTCTGAGCTGCATGGGAATATGTTCATAGAGGTGACCTTCACATTCTTACAGTTGTCCAGCACTGGGCAAACCTTTAGTCCCTAATTTAGGAATATTTTTAGTTCCTTGCACAGAAAGCAAGAATGATGTGAACTAAACTTTCCAGCTGAAAGTGATAGTTTAAGAGGGAAAAATGAACCTTGAGGCCAGTTTTCTTTTGGGGTAAGGGCACAATTAGTGTAAATTAGATTTTTTCGTGCCACTTTACAGGTGTGCGTCTCATGCTCTCCGGTACGGGAGGTGATCCGCCTGTTTGATGTGACCGAGCGCACATCGCTGCACAGGCATGGGACGGGCAGGAAGTGTGCGCGATGCAGCAGCGAGCTGAGGGACACGATCGTGCATTTCGGTGAACGGGGCACCTTGGAGCAGCCTCTGAACTGGAAAGGTGCTGCTGAGGCTGCACAGCAGGCTGACCTCATACTCTGCCTTGGCTCCAGTCTTAAGGTGGGGCAGAGAATTTCATGTTGGGTTTGTGTGTTGACATTTCGCAGCGTCTCTGATCGTGGATGTGTTTCTACGGCAGGTCCTGAAGAAGTACGCTTGCTTGTGGTCCATGAAAAAGCCAGCAGCTAAAAGACCAAAGCTATACATTGTTAACCTTCAGGTAAAGACTTCACCATACGCCCAAAGTGACATGGTAAAAACACACCGAAATATTGCCTTGACTTGGTTGTTTTTATTTCAGTGGACACCAAAAGATGATTTGGCCACGCTGAAAATTCACGGAAAGTGTGATGATGTTATCCGTCTTCTGATGGAAGAGTTGGGTGTTGAAATCCCGGCCTACAACAGGCAAGGAATCCCTCATGTCTTTCTGCTGACTTTTACACTGTGTGCTAGGGGTGTGAATCACAAGTTCCATCACGATTCGAGAAGGAACCGATACATTTTCGATACTTTAGAATTTTCAGCGATGCGATTGGTTTCAACACTGGGGTCATGATGAAATATGATGGAATCTGTTACATTTCCATCAACTCGCACATACAAACACATTGTAAGTGAAAGTAAAAATTTGTCATTGTGAACACACTCAAGCATCACAACGAAATGCAACCTCTGAATTTAACCCATCACACGTGCACACGTGGAGCAGCGGGCAGCTACCAACAGCACCCGGGGAGCAGTGTAG
>JBBPDA010000039.1:2082498-2104525 GCA_037974385.1 Arnoldichthys spilopterus | reverse complement strand
TCTCTCTCTGTCTCTCTCTCTCTGTCTCTCTCTCTCTGTCTCTCTCTCTGTCTCTCTCTCTCTGTCTCTCTCTCTCTCTGTATAATTAAAAAAAAAAACCATAAAAAATAATACCGCTGAAACTCTGACCTCTCCTT
The DNA here is from genome assembly GCA_037974385.1 of Arnoldichthys spilopterus. Lineage (NCBI taxonomy): Eukaryota > Metazoa > Chordata > Actinopteri > Characiformes > Lepidarchidae > Arnoldichthys > Arnoldichthys spilopterus. The sequence continues at coordinate 2,104,388 of JBBPDA010000039.1, read as the reverse complement.
GAAGACACATCGACACTCACAAACATCAGAACAAATAGGGCGTTTTCATAATTACAGATTGTTTTTTTTGGTCCAAAGCATTTAATGAGTTTGTTTCATCTTGGTCTGGATTAGAGAGAAAAATCCAAGTGAAGCAACAGAAGTCACTACAAACCATGTGAAAATGTTCTCTCCCTTTGTTGGTCAGATGTGTGAAAAGATGTGGTCAGTTGTGTGAAAGTTAAAAAGAAGCTCCTGACCTAAGCATTTGCTCAGTACTGTGGTGGTGATCTGGGCAACACACCAGCAGACCTTTATCATCCGAGTGCTGAACACATACTGAGGAAACTTCCAAACTTCACACTTTGCAAAAACGTTCTGCTTTCAGGGCTGAGGAGAACAAGGGGTGGTAAGAGCTTGAGCTTGATCTTATTATTGTCTGTTTGGCTCAAACCTGTGGAGTTCATCTGGTGGTTGTGTTGGATTGAGGTTGGGTCACGTTCAAACCAAAAACCAAGCGCTCCAGAGTTTACCACCTCAGGGTTTCAGTGTGGTTTTGGTCTGCACCCACACGCAATTACTGTGTTCGCATCTGCCCAAACGAACCAAACCAAGAGGTGAAGCTCACTGCAATGCGATTCGAATGGACTTAAGGCTGCAGGTGTTTGTTAGGAGGGGCTTTGTATGGTTTTGAATACATTTTGCCTAGTGTATCTATATTCTGAACTGAAGTAACAAAAATACTAATGAACGGTTAAACGAACGTTTTTAAAAAATAATTTTTCAAATGAATATTAGTACTTTGTTCAGAAATACCAACTAATATTCAAAGCTTGTAAAATGCTATAGGTGTATAGAAAGTGGAGCAACCACAGGTCTTGTGTTCCTAATGGCTGACTGCAGTACAATGCTCATCCCCTTGTGCTATGGTAGCAAAGTAGCCAATTTTCCAAGTCACCGTTCTGGTCGTTCCATTCAGCGTTCTCATTTGAACTGTTTGTGACCCCTGTGACCCCCAGAAATAATTTCCAGTTTATTCTACTCGATGTTAAAAAGACATGGTTAATAGAGTGATTGACAACCTTCACTGGCGTGTCGCCCTTTCGGTTTATGGCGTAAAGTGGCTCAGTAGTGGTGCTGGTCAGGCGTCTTTTCATGGTTTCATCATTTCTCCTAGCTGTTCATTGTTCAGTTTAATGTACTGACAGCCATGGAGGGACCGAGGAAGAAGAATACAGGCCTGCACAATGAGTAGGTGTACCCAGACATCCGCTCTCCTCCCTACTGCAGATGTCTGGCTCCAAATGTGACAAGATAGCAGAAGAATTTTGGCTTAATTTCTATGGAACAGTAGGGCATGGAGCTACTTGCACTCCACCTTTTTATACAGTCATTCGGGCAGCTTTACCATTTATGCGTGTCCCGGGAGTCCCTTGATTAATGGGCAGTCCAGTCCACGGGCAGTTCAGTGTTTTATCACAAAATTACAGAACTACTAGCCAGCGCTTACTGGAGTTTTAAGCATTTAAGTTGAAGGTGCTAGATGGCATGGGGATTTCAATGTGTGAACAAATTACAATTGTATTTGGCACTTATGACATTAATGACGCCTTTAACATGGCAGTGGGCAAAAATCTCATGTTTTGACGTGACACTTTGTGAGGGAGAGTCGTTATTCAGACTCAACGCAGATGATTTAACCACCAACACCTGATCCGTCACTTTACTTAAGTGTCATCATGTATTTTTGTAAGCTCAGATGGTCATGTGCCTGATAAGTGATCACATCCTGTGCCGAATATGTTTGGAATTTCACAGCCTACTCAGCAGCAGGTCTGCTGTAACAGCCATGATGCAACAGTTAACTGCCGCATTCCTTAGCAACTAATTGCTGAGACCTGTGTAATAATTTTGATGAATATTTGATACAGGCCTGATGATTGTTGAAATGGAGCTTTCCGAGAAAATCGCCATTTAAGTGATGTCCTTGCCACCCCACCTAGGGGCTACGGGTGGACGTCATTATTCTTCTACAGAAAATAATTGATCTCAAGTAAATAATGAAAAATATAATTTCATATGTTAGGCCAGAATGGTTTCTGTGCTTCTGCCTCACTCACTCTGTAACATTGTAATGCATTTTATCAGGTTTTATACACAAATCTTTTGATCTGAAATTGAGTGAAATTTGATCGTCATATTTTGTTTTTAAACTACATTTTCTAAATTCCTGTTTTTTCTAAACAACTACTGCTTATCACAACGTTTGTGTGCAGACACGCACGTTTGGCGGTGGTGGCAATGCAGGTGGCAACCTTGCCAACCCAGGCTCCGTTTCTAAGAACCGAGACACTTACCAGAAAAGAAGAGAGGAGCGAGAGAAGACCTGGACGGAGAGCCGACCAGAAGGAGTTTACCGAGAGCTGGTAAGAGTTGATGATAACTTTGTGCATCATTGTCAGCGCCTGTCTTCAGTCATGTCATTGCGCTACATCCACTCTGATTCTTTAAATCATCCTCTAGGTGTAGGTTTCACACAGGTAGATGATGGCAGTTAGCTCCTGAATGGATTGAGTTCTTTTTTTCCTTCTTCAGTGAACCCCTCTTGTGAGTGGTCTTGCAGAAAATGTCTTCGTCTCCACCCCCTCACACACATACACAAACACTCAAATTACATTGACTTATTTTCCTCAATGATCGATTGTACAAAATACACAAGTATGTTTTTGCCCCCTCTTACCAGAGCCTGAAATGTAATTTCTTATGTGCAGACCACCTGTGCAGTTCAAATTTCACATCTGAGGTCTCACAACCTGCCTCCCACTTTGAACCGTTTTTGCCAAACCTTTCCCGTTGTTTTAGTTTTTCTCTTTACTTTGTTTTCAATTTTAAATGTGTACGTCTGATCGTTTTATTATATAGATGTTATGTACATTTTTTTAGCCATAATGTTAATTTATCCATGTTTAAAGATACTGTCCTGGTCACAGCACTGTAACTTCACTGGTGTTCTAATTGGAAAACTAAATTGTGTTCAGTACTTTCAGATTGTCCTGTTTGGTCAGTTTCATCACAAATTTTTGTACAAACCAACAAAATCTCGTCAGACGCAGGATTGCGTTGAGCGCCGACTTTATTTGGCCTTTGCCAACAGTCTTCTCATTGCATCTTTGTCTTCTGTCTCACCGTTTCTTAATTTTAGGTGGATGAGCGGGCTCTAAGGGATATCATGGAGATGGGTTTCAATAAAGAAGCAGCCAGGCAGGCTTTGCTAGACAACAACAACAATGTCGAGGTGGCCCTAAACTCCCTGCTTACTGGAGCCAGCCAGGCCAGATCAGCCCCTTTAGAACAGAGTCGTCCACCCCCTAGAGGTAGGAGCTCTAGGGAGTTACCCACAAATTAATGTTTTATTCATGGTAGGGATTCGGATTGAGCTGCCTAATACATTGACAAATAAAAAGACAAAGACTGATTTTAGTTCCAGTTTCAGAGAGATGAATTTGTAGATCTACGTCTTTGTGTTTATAAAGATATGCTTGCTGGAATCCTCATATGTTAATGCAGTTTGCCTTGTCTCTACCAGGGAAGGGCAGAGGGAGAGGAAAATTCAGGCAGGATGATGATGACGAGGGAGGAGGAAGACCTTCAGGCCCTAGCACACTCTTTGACTTTCTGGAGTCAAAAATGGGAGCTTTCTCTATTGATGGTAAATGGAATCTGCTCTTCTGTTTTTCTTTTTTCTTTGCTGTACTGAAGATATGGAAATAGGCACTGAAGAATAACTAATCACAGTAATCACACTTATAATCACAGTGTTCGTGCATTGTCCTTCACAGTCCCAGAAGAAGAAAACTGCCTTTTTTTAGTTTTTAGAGAAAACTGATTATCTGATTTTTAGCAGCATACAGTCCATGGCGTCTCTGGGCTATGACACATGGGAGATCCAAACAGGTGGCAAATCTCAAATGAAGGCTTTAAGCCAGTGAACATAGTTCTATTAGATTGCTTTTCTTAAGTCTGTCATTAGGACTTCTTGGCGAGCTCTGATTGACATATGGCCTACTGATGAAATAAAGGGGACTGGGATGGTGGAAGGGAGACGGGTAGTGGTCTGCTTTTCCGATTTATGTGGTCATGCAATCATGCTTTGTTTAGCAAAAAGCAGTAATTAGCTCTACTACGCTTAAACTGATGCCATATTTTGTTCAGAGAAAAAATGTGACGCTTTGATCCATAGAGAATATTTGCTGGAATTAATTGATCGATCAGGCGTGACTTTGTTTGCTTCCACATATCACTGCTTCATTACCGTTTTTTTTCCCTAAATGCTGAAGCAAGATTACACGTGACCTGCCTGCCAGTGTGGTGGCAGATACAAGTACCCTTGTAGCCCAGGTTCAGCAGAACTGTGACATTTCTTGAAGGTTCTTTGTCTATACATTTCTCCTCTTTTAATTAACCCTCTAGAGTCCAAGAAACAACCCCCACTGAAAGCGCAGGAGCATCCTGGCAGGATGAGCTTTCCAACTCCTGATCACATCTCCAGAGACGCCTCACAGCTCAAGCACAGTAGCCGCAATGAGGGGAGGCCACAGAGGAATGACCGACCTCCTCGCTTCCAGAGGGACGGAGACTTTCCCAAGCCTGGTACCACAGAAACTGCTCATCCTTCCAACTCTCAATCTCAAGCTCCGAGGTGGAAGGACGGAGAGAAAGGAGGCCGAGGTGGATCCGATCGTTGGAAGGATGACCGACGAGATGCAAAGGGTGGACAAGTAAACTCTACTTCAGGGAACCTAAGGTCAAGAGAGCAACAGGGTCCTCCTGGAAACTTCTACCAAGGGTCACGGGCCTCCCAGCAGATAACGCAGGATGGGAGTTTGAGAGAACAAGAGCAGATGGGAGGCTCTGACCTGCTTCTCTTTAGGAAGAGTCAGGCAAATGGGCCATTAGGACCTAAAGCTTTGGAATCAGCTGTGAACGCTCCTGATCTTAAAGGCAAACCTGAACCACATAGCCGACGGAAAGGCAAGTCAGAAAGACCCAATTCTGCCCAGTTTGATCGTAATCAGGAGGCAATAAGCAGCTTGAACTCTGTCCACATACTAGGGGGGAAAGACTTTACCGTTCTACAGGATGGGGGTCAGCTCACAAAAGGAGGAGGCGGTTTAAATGTACGTTTCCAAAATGGTGATTCGGATCACAGGCGAACTGGTCCTATCAAGCCACAGTCTTCAGGTCCACCTCATAAGAGCAACAGCTCTCACAATTCTGCTCCCAAGAAAAGGTCCGGACCAGTCAAAAGTCACAGAGGGCCAGAGATGGGTCACGCAGCAGAGACAAGTAGCTATGGAAACTGGAAACCCGGTGACCAGTGCCTTGCACTTTACTGGGAAGACAACAAGGTTAGTCACATTTTAAGGATATTAAAAAATAGCCAGACATATAATTTCTGATAGTAGATATAATAATAATAATAATTATTATTATTATAAGAATAATTATAATAATTATTATAATAATTATAACTATAATAGTTATAATAATAACAATAATAATAATTATTATATGTATAATAATTATAATAAACAACAATATTATTATTATTTTTTTTTTTTTGTAATATGGTCTACTAGGAGTGGTGGTCATTTTAAATTCTAATTGTTATTTTTAGTTCTCCTTTTACAACATAGAATTTGTCGCCCCACTTCAGGCCATTTTACTACTATTTTTGTTTTAATAATAATAATAATAATAATAATAATAATAATTAGATTATTAAGAAGAACAAAGAATTAGAATAGGATGTTCATACATATGAAGTTACCTTACATTTAAACAGAACATTATAATATTGTTATTCACTATACTATAGGTATCCGTTGGTTATAATTGTGAAATTAATTTCAGAATATTTTCAGATATTCAGATTTTAAATATTTGGAATCATGTGTGAAGTCAAACATGTTCCATTTCTCCTTAAAAAAAAAAAAAGTTCTAAAAATATGCATCAACACTATTGGCTTGCTGCCTTTCTCACCTGAAAAACTGCTAAATGAAATGCTTAAGCTGTAAGGTGAGACGTTTGTTGGGGATCAGTGCTGCTTCTTTGTCCCTAATGACTCGGTAAGATACAGACTTGGTGGACCTGTCAAAACCATTCATTCCAAAAGTGTCCGAGTATTTACTGCATGTCTGACAAGTTCTTCACCAAATGGATTTGCCCTTTTAAAGCCCTTCCTAAATGGAAGGAAGGTAATGGCAAACTTGATGCCCTTCTGCAATTTGTTGATGGACTTTAGAAGTTAATCGCATAAAGAGACACATTTAAAAGCTGTAAATGGTTTGTTTATGCAGGCTTTGCTTTTAAATGATGGAAACTTGTTTTTTTTTAAACTAGCATCAACTGCTTTACATTGCTAAATGCATATCACAGTAGTTTACAGCAGTAAAACTTAATAAAAGCTCTGTCCGTTAATCACAATATAGTGACCTTTTATTTTAGCACTGAAATGCTGTATCTTTCTTTCTGGTGCCCTGCTGTGTGCAGTTCTACCGGGCCACGATTGACGCAGTACATTCTTCTGGCTCCACCGCTGTGGTCGTGTTCAGTGACTATGGCAACTGTGAGGAGGTCCTGCTTCACAATATCAAACCTCTGCACATGGACATGTGGGTAAGGACGTTTCCACAGTTCCATACTGATGCTTCATAAAGCACATCACGTTTAACTGCAGGGAATTAAAAAAGGTAAACTTCAGCTTTGCTTGGTTGGTCTGGTTTTTGTGTATGTCTTGCGTAAGAGTGGTTTCTGTTTGAACTGGCAGCGTTAATAAAACTGCAGTTAATCATTTGTTACATGATGCCTTTTCAATAGGACGAGGACGATGTTTACTATGAGAATTCTCTAGAATTCCGACGGGGGGGAGACGGACAGCCCAGACGCACTCGACCGACACAACAGTATTATCAGCCTCCCAGGGCAAGAGACTGACATTTGGTGTGCACACACACACACACACACACACACACACACACACACACACACACACACACACACAACAAACAAGAGAACAAATGTAGTGTACATATTTTTGCAAATCCTACAAACTATAAAATGAACATTATTCTTCTTTTCAGGTAATTCAAAAACATGCACAGGCCTAAGAACCGTACACGTCCTGTAGGTGCTTGCATCAGATGAGGTTGTGTTTAAAGTAGGGCTGAATAATTTGTGGGAAATAACTAATAGTGTTTTATTTCTGACTAGTGTTATGAGTTAAATTCAATCTGAATTCGGCTCATTTGGTCTGTTGGAACTATGTGGTTGGTCTACATAGTATTAAATGTGTACCACATATAAGGCCTAGTCCACACGGGCGTTCAACTCTTCAGTAAGTGAATGCGATCTGAATGACGTAGGTGTTTTATGGTGTTGGTTGATCGACTTTACATTTGCGTTCGTTTCTCTCTGTTTAACGCACACCTGGAGCCCATACTGTAATTCCGTGTGTTACCTGTGGGGGGCAGTAACCTGTGGGGTTTAGGTTCATCCTTCTCTGCATTAGTGAAGTATAGTTCAGTGTCTTTATTACGTCGTCTTGTTGAAATTCCTCCTGACATGACGAAAATATTCTCGCCACTACTAGGTTCACACGGACTAAAGAATCATGGGATAGATGCGGTCCAACAGAGTGCTAAACTAACTGCATGTAAAGGCAATAAAGACATTTTCTTTGTGTTTATCAGGATTTTGGCAGAAATTTCTATCTTTTTTTGAAGCCGTCTGAACATGGCACCGAACGTGAGCCCTGAAAGCCTGTGTGGGCAGTCTGATTCATTCCAAAGTGCAGAAAAATGGTCAGCATTTGATCTGAGCTCACCTGATGCCACAAACGTCAGGAAAACGCTTGATTCAGACGTCCATGTGGACAGGGCCTAACTGCCGAAGTATTTGGCTTCTCAGTACAAATGAGTCTAAAGAAATGACCAATTTGCCAGGTTTTTGTTTATTTAAAGTATCAAAATTTTAACCTAAAAACAAGTGTCACCAGTGAAAAAAAGTGACGAATGTAACAAGAGCAACAATCACATTTGTAGAACTGGGTCTAAATTTGTGAATTGTGTCTGAATCAGGTCCTCCAGGATCAAAGTTCACAGCCTGTCGTCTTTTTTTTTTTTTAAGCTGATTTCACTTTCATTATCCGTGTGGAATTGCGGTTTCTGCAAGCAGCACAGCAAGAACTTAAACATAAGCCTCCTGGGAAAACGTACTAGCCAGAAATAAATACCGAAAACCGGTTAATACATGTGAAAGTGTCCGTCTGACACCAACCAGTAACTAAGGCAAATAACTCCACACACCACAAAGCAGGTTAGATTCTGGCTGCCTGCTACACCAGTTGCTCGACTTTGCTCCCTCAGATCTTTAGCTTTTCTTCTCTAAACTTCCTTCAGTTATCAGGAATCGAACCTTACATGCGTTGTCTCGACCTGCTGGCTGGCTAACAGGTCAGGTTCTGTCTTTCTCACACTCCGATAACAGTCACTCGATTAAATCTTCGCAGATCAGTCTTTAATCTCTAAGCCGTTGTCAATGGAGCATTTTTTTTTTTTTTTGCCTGAACTCCACATAGACTGTGATCACAGGGGAAAATTCAGATCTAGAGTCCTCCCCAGGATTTTAATTCCACTTCCTTCACACCTTTGCTGCTGCTTTGTGCTAATTAGAGAAGCCAGGCAGTTGGATCAAAATTCAGAACTGGATTTTTACTTTTTGGAACTGAGTTTTCAACCACTGCCTATGATGTGAGTGGATCTTTCAGCCTGCCTAGCTAGCATTGAGGGCTAACATATACAGTCTCCATAGCTAGCATTGAGGGCTAACATGTACAGTCTCCATAGCTAGCATTGAGGGCTAACATGTACAGTCTCCATAGCTAGCATTGAGGGCTAACATGTACAGTTGTAATCAGTGCCCATCAACAGCAGTCATTTCTTTCTGCTGTGGTCGTATTCATTTGGCATCAGGGTCAGTTGTGCTTAACTTTTCGCACCTCCCCCAAATCAACCCGGCAGCTGTGTCTGATGGAACCAGTGCATCCCATTGGAAATGAATGGGATCCATTGTATTCAAATACACTGTCCAAGTGTCCGGCTGGTAGCTGTCACTGTTCTGTGCACGTGTGGGTTGCTTGCGATTGGCCAAACTCCTCAACAAGCAGTGAACACAGACATTAGGATTAGGCTGCCTTTCTCCTTTTCAAACTTTAAACCACATTTGAATAATTCCTAATAAAAATAGCAAGAGACCGATTATTCAGCCCTGTTTTAAACTAACGTTTGTTTTCTCATTATAGTAAAGCGACTTCTTTCCTTTAAATCGTGCTTCGTTAGTTTTGCAGAGCTAGAAACGTGGCTGCCGTGAATATGATAGATGAAGTATAGCAGGCATCGTCAGCTCTTGATGAACACACCAGCAGAACTTGTCTGCCGAGCTGCAAGTCAGAACCTCTAATTGGCTGTCATGCACTGTGGTTGCCAGGCTTTTACATCATTTAAGCCTGCTTTAGTGGAAATGCTAAAGCGAGGCTCAGTCTGGCATTTCAAATAGTCTTGTTTTGACGTCTCATTTACCACAGCGGTTTATTGGAGGTTTTTTTTTTTTTTTTTCCCCCGTATCTGCAAAAGATAATGTTTTGTGCGGATTATGTTAACATGCAGGTGTGGTTAGGTTTATGGAGTGACGAGCAACGAAGAGCCTAACAAGACGTTGTGCATGTGTGTTTGTTCCCTCAGGCCCCCTGCGCCGACGCGGACGACACACGATCAGTCCTGATTGAAAGCTAAGGCTGGAGATGAAAGCCGAAACACTCTAGCAGATGATCATCTCTGAATTCTATCTCCCTTCTGTCTCTCTCTGTGATGGGGAATGTACGAGGAACAACTTGTAAGGGCTTGCTGCACAAGATGCATCGACCATATCCAAACACATTAACGCGATAATGCAAAAGGCTGCTGTACATGGTGATGATTTGTACCATACTTGGTTGTAATAATCATTAAAAAAAAAAAGAAAAAAAATCTGCACCCGTATTTTTTTTTTTTTTTTTTTTGTCGTCTGGAGTCTTTTATTTGGCAGCGTTATTCAGTCGGGGAGCTCTGAATTAAGTATGGAGTTCAGTGGTAAACACTTCATGCTTAACCAGTGGGAAGGTCGCAGGTGGTTTTGTTTCCATATACACTCGAGCACTGAGCAGTGAACACCGGTTAATATTCAGTGGGGTTCAAATTTGCTGTGCAGTGTGGCGTCCGCCATCTGTTGTACAGACCCCTAGGTTTTGAAAGGAAGACTCTGTCCTTAATCACACATGGTTTAATTTGGCCCATGGTGTCTCACATGACTGAGCCGGACTCTAGCATCAGCTTTGCTGTTCGATTCTGTAATGAATATGACTAAATCATCAGGGAGCAGTTGATCCTAGCGTAGCACTTTTAGCATTTCGGGTTAAAGGTGCAGGGACGGACCAGGGCCGGTAACTGACAGCACGAGCCGACAGCAGTTAATAATGTTGATGGAGCTGCTCCTGTACCCGTGTTCTGTGTCATTTGTTATCAGCATGTGTGGCTTGTGCCATTCCTGCAAGCTCATTTGTCGTGACCGGCCCTCAGTAAGCTGATCACATCCGCCTGAAACGTAGACCTTAGCGGTGAGGGGAGCTCATGTTTCACTATACAAAAAGCCATCGATGTTACGCGCTTTCAATTGATTGCAGTTTTAGCATATTAAAGACCGAGTACCTGTCCGGATAATGTTTCATCTGATGGATGCTGGGCCAAGTCTGGTGTACGTTTATATAACTATGTGTAAATTACTGATGTGTAATATGGACGGTGAGTTTCCAGAGTCCAGGCTTGATTAAGGAAGCGTAGCTCTGTACTCCCACTGATCAGCAAAGATAAATTAGCTCAGGGTTGTGCTGTCATGATCACAGCGGTGTTTGGAGCCATAGAAGAACCACTTTTGGTTGTTCTTGATGGTTTATGAAGAACCAGTGTTGTAGAAGGTGATATGTGCAACAGCGAAGAATTTTTGAAAGTTCTTTGTCATTTCGCAGACGTTGGTGCAACATCCAAAGCGGCATGTACCTCTACATAACGTACAAAAGTGCAGAATTTACCGTTTAAAATCTACAATAAATACACAACACTAACTGAATGGGACAGTTGGTATCATTTTGGATTCTTGGCAAGGCCAATTTTAACGAAATAGCTTTTAAATTGAGCATTTGACAGTGTGACCATCATCTTCACCCATTACCTAGGACTCCCCCAACCACATGGTACCACCAGTGCAAGGGTGAAGGCTTGCATGTACTTCCTCAAGTTGCCTGAAGCACCACATCGTCTTGTACAGCTAACACCACATCATTGGACATTTTAACATGATTGGAGGAGAACACTAACTGCTGGTTCTGTTATGTCAGCTAACAGATGCCTGCGCTTGCTAGCATCCTGCTGAGAGAATGATGGGGGGAGAGGGAGGGCTAACTTACCCACCCACAGGAACAAAGCCATTTGTGCTGTCGGGTTTCCGGCCCTGGCCACCTCCCAATAATGGGACCAGTGCTTACCCAGTTGTGCCACTCAGGAGCCCCAAAGAGGTCAGGTCTGTTAAAGCAGATTTTTTTAAAAGGCTTAAAGAAAGTGCAGGTGTTTAGTGATTATTCGGGAGTGTGTGAGCTTTCTATGAATGTTGGAGGGGGCCTTTTTTTTTTACCAAAAAGTCCAGGTGGATGATGGCGGATAATAGTGAATTCAGTAAGCTGATCCCCTCAGGGAAGAAACTGGGTGGTGGAATAGATACCATGGTACCTTTTGCCAGAGAGCAGGAGGGCGAAAAGTCCATGGGAGGAATGGAAAGGGTCGTCTTTAAGGCTGGTGGTCTTGTATATGCAGGTCTTGTGGTACTTGGTGTCATTAGCAGGCTACTCATCTGTTCCCACAATCCGCTGTAGTTCAGGTGGTGTTGAGGGTCCAGGTGAGTCCCTGTGGGTCCTCCCAAAGTTACAGGCATGTCTTCCATTTGGCTCTGTGCCAAATAAAGGATGCCACCAATTGCACACCCTAACATTAGCTGTGCTTTCCACCTACGAGACAATAGCGTAGTTTCTGAAGTGAAGTACTTCAGTTGAAAATAGCTCATTTTAAAGCTTAAGGAACGATGATTCCCCATTGGTGAAAGACACCTAATATTATTGGTATATAATATTAGCAAAAAAGGTATAGAGCCATCTCTAACATTATTCTCCACTAATTCCAATGAACATATGGCGCACTAGTCACTATAACTGATCCTTGTTTGCTTTTTAAAGATGTATTCCTGTGCAAATTAGTGTCTGGTAAGCCTCAATTCTTCGTGTTGAAGCTAAAAGTCATCCAATCACACAAAGTGCACCACATCCAAACATGACATCTGCATTTAACCTATCACATGCACACATGGAGTAACAGGCAGCTATGTGAAGCACCCTGGGAACAGTAATGGGATGGTACCGTGCTCAAGGGCACCTCAATGGTACCCAGGTCAGGACTTAAACCTCTGACCTTTTGTTCACAGGGCCAAGTTCCTAACCAATAGGCCACCACTGCACACCAAATGATATATATATATATGTACGTACATCTGCCATCTGTGTTGGAAATAAGGAGCTGAAAGTGAACAGTTAAAGTTGATGTGCTGGAAGTAGGCAGAATGGGCGAGCATAAGGATCCGAGTCACTTTGACAGGGGCCTTATTCTGATGGCTAGACGTCCGCGTCCGAGCATCTCCAATACAGCAGGTCTTGTGGAGTGTTCCAGGTGTGCAGTAGTACCAAACGTGATCCAAGGCAGGACAACCGGTGAAGGTCATGGACATCCAAGGCTTGCGTGGTCCAATTCCACACGAGCTGTTTCAGCAGCATGAGGGAAAGCTAAATAATGTTAACCGGGTGGTTTTAATGTTGTGGCTGATCAGTGTGGGAGTGACTGGGTTTTGTGCCCTGATGGACTGAAAAGGCAGGTGGATCAGTAAGAAATGTTTTTCAGCTTATTTCTTAGGCTCTAGCTGATCAGCCGGGATTTCTCTCCCAGCTCTTTTTAGGTAAAAGTACAGACCTTTCTTCCTTCTCGTGTTTTGGTTTGGGTGCTACAGTAGAATTCCTGCCGTGCCTCTGTAGAACTCCCTGCAAGGTGGTTTTGAAATAGGAGATCCCGTTCCACCTGTTGGCTAAAATGAAAACATGAAACAATGCTCGAATGCCTTTTATGGGCTCTTTATTGGGGGGAGGGGGCTGTATTGCACTTTCCTCAGATCATCCGCCTGGCTCCATGTACATCCTTGTTGCATGTGCTTTGCTGACCATGTACAATATTCACTCACCTTCTAAAGACAGTATCACTCTCTCTCTCTCGGCTCTTTTTCCCACTGCCTCGCGCTCTCTCCCTTTGTCCACTCCTTTTTCACCCTCTCCCTTGCTCTCTCTCCCTTTGTCCACTCCTTTTTCACCCTCTCCCTTGCTCTCTCTCCCTTTGTCCACTCCTTTTTCACCCTCTACCTTGCTCTCTCTCCCTTTGTCCACTCCTTTTTCACCCTCTCCTCTTTTCCTCTCCCTTGCTCTCTCTCCCTTTGTCCACTCCTTTTTCACCCTCTCCTCTTTCCCTCTCCCTTGATCTCTTGTTTGCTGCTGGTCCCAGCTGTTCTCTCTTTCTCTCTCCCTCTTTCATTTTCTTTTTCTTTCCCTTATGTTTTCTTGTCTTGCCTTTTCTCTTTCCCCTGTTCTCTTTCTCTCTCTCTTGACTCTCTGCCTCTCTTTCTTCTTCCTCCCTTGTGCACTCACTCACTCACTCCCTTGTTCATTCTTTCCTCTTGGTCTCTCTCTCTTCCTCTTCCTTGTTATTTTTTTTCTCTCTCTCTCCCTCTCTTTCCTTTACTCTCTCTCTCTCTTACTTTACTGCTTTCTTTCACTCTCTCTCCCATGTTCTCTTTCTCTCTTTATTCCACATACACTCCCTTGTTCACTCTCTCTCTCACTGTCCCTTTTGACTCTGTCATTCTTTTTTCCTCCTCCTTTGCTCACTCTTTCTTCTTCCTCCCTTACTCACTCACTCTCTTTCTTGTTCACTCTTTCTTCTTGGTCTCTCTCTCTTCCTTGCCCCCCCCTTCTCTCTCTCTCTCTCTCTCTCCCTCCATTTTCTTTTTTTACTCTAGCTCTTGCCCCCTTTACTGCTTTCTTTTCCTCTGTCTTCCATGTTCTCTTTATTCCACATATACTCTGTCCTTTGTTTTCTCTCTCTCTCTCTCTCTCTCTCTCTCTCTCCTGCTCTCTCTCTCTCGTGCTCTCTCTCTCTCTCTCTCGTGCTCTCTCTCTCTCTGATCTGCACAGACTCTTTCAGTCTTTCTTTTTTTTTCTGTTTTCTCACAGTGCCCACTGGAACACAATGCACTGCAGTAACAAGAGAGGAGAAATGCTTTTCTGGCTGAGCTCTCTACCTCCAAACCCCCACCCCAAGCACAGAAACCCACTCCATTCTTGCTATGGAGTCCCTCTTTGCCCTAAATGGCTAGTCACAGTGACATGACATATGAACCCTGCGGCGTGTCCTTTTGGGCATCTTCCCTGGAGAACGACGCAGAACAGAGGAGCTATAGGCACTGAAAGGCGAGGACAGGGTGAGGGGGGCATATAGGGCGCAGAGTAAATTACACAGCCCACAACAGACATGTAAGATTCTGCCCTGACTCTAGGACTGGTGGGCGGAGGACTGAAGCTTAAGTGTTGCTTGAGTGGAGTTCAATGCAGCCACTGAGCGCAAGACTCTGAGACACCAATTTCAAATTCCACCCAGAATAAACGAGTAAACGACCCCCCACAGAGTCTGCTGACCCCACAGTGTCGAACGTGTTAATCTGCTCCAGTGAAAAGGTGCCACACTCACAAGATGTACAACAAAAAGATGCATGGAGATAATTTGCCCATCCCATCTCCTCAAAATGATTTTAACCTCTTAACCTTAACAGACTTTCATTTCTCACTCCTCTAGTGTAATAATTTTCCATAATTTTGCATCTTACTCAGCAGTAAATCCTAGGAAGTGGGCGTCTATTAGTTTTTGAGGTTAAGCTGTTTTGATGTAATTGGGAAAGGAAAAGTGAGCGAACTTTAGCCAGCGGTTAACCACTGCATACTTCTGTCTCTGTTTAACGGGTTTTTACTAAAAACATTTCATTTAACACATTACAGGGGATTTCAGTCCATTTTCTTCCTGATTTATTTTGGGTTAAGATGTAAACAAAGTCATTCCGAGTGCATTGATGTGAAATGTCAGTGGTGGTGATGGGAACCAGACATCACCAGCTTTGCATAGACGTATTACATTAAATGGTTCTGAATGTGCTGTCTAATGTCTGAACACTGTTACAATAAGGAAGGCTTCGGCCTAAATCCGTTCATGGTGGAAGGTTGCATGTAGGGGATTGTGAGGAAAAACAGGACCTAAATAAAACTTTACCCACCATCAGCGTTTCCCTAAAAAGCCAGAAGATGTGTGTAGATTCACAGGTGTTCAGTAGTAATTGAAATGGTCAAATCTGAGTTTCTCTGCATTGAACCATTCCACGCTAAGCAGACTTCCAGAATATTCTGGAACTGTGAGAACTGTCCAGAAGTTTGCAGAAATGTCCAGAATTTTCTAGAACTTTCTGGAATCTTTTAAATCTTTCAGGCTCCAGAACAGATAACATGTGCCTGTTTTACCCCTATAAGTACAAAACATTTGTGGGCTGTGGTTATAAAATCAAAACTTTTGATGAAAATCGCAGTTTTTCCATAGCAGTTCAAATAAAACACTTAGAGACCAGGAACAAACATGGTGTAACATTGTGTTATGCATAAATTATTTTAAAAAATTTAGTGGAATTGTCCTTTAAACTGTAAAGCAGGGGAGAGCAACTGCAGTCCTGGAAGGCCGGTGTCCAGCACAGTTTGGGGATTTCCCTGCTTAAACACACCTGGTTCAACTCACCTGTTAATTGGCAGGTTTAGCGAGTGAGTTTGAGGAGGGGGAACCACCTAGCTGAGCTGGACACGCCCTCCAGGACAGGGGTTGCCCACCTCTGCTGTAAAGGCTGCAAACTGCAAATCTTAACTCTGATGCACTGACAGAAGATTTACTTGGTTCTTTTTACTTGGATGTTTGTCCAACAGTTCCATGTTTAAACTATATGAAATTAAGACGAATATGGAAGATGAATTTATGTAGATATGATTTTTTTCATATGATGTACACACTGAGTATTCAATAACTCTAATAAGGCTTATATACGTTTTAACCATGGCCTGATTACTCTATAGACCAGGGGTGGCCAGATCTGATAATGAGGACCAGTGTCCAGCACAGTTCAGTTCCCCTTTCAAACACACTCCCTTAACCTGGCAGTGAACAGGTAAGTTGAACCAGGTGTGTTTAAGCAGGGAAATCACCAAACTCTGCTTGACACTGGCCCTCCAGGACCATGTTTGGGCATCCCTGTTACAGGCTAGGGCCTCAATAAAGCAGGAAGCGTCACATCATCAGGTCAAAACAACGTTTTACCATGCAAATGTTTGATCCGTAATTACACCTGTATTCATGTCGTCTCTGGATGGGAAGGAGTGGAGTCTGAGTGGGTGCTTAGTATTAGGCTCTGTATTCATTGTGATGGTTTGTCACATGTGAGTGTTTTACCCATCTCTCACTCTATAAAGCAACGTCTAGCCAGTGATTGACCGCCCAGCCTATGCATTCTGAACAAATCTGCAGGCCATTACTGTTGTTTTGCAAGATGACATCTATGTTGCATGATGACATCCTAATGACATCGCATTGTAGCCTCCTGAGAAGACGCTGGCACTTTCTCTCAGTTTCTTTTTGTATCAGAGAGGGTATTTGATCATGAACTAGTGGCAGTGTGTCTTTATAGTGATCTGGCAGACAAAGAGACTTTTGCACATCAGCCACTGCAAGAAGTGTGGATCCTTGCTGTTCTTTTATACAACACTGCTTTTAAATATGAAGAGAGGACTGTGGACACAGTCTCCTCCACAGTGAGTGAGCTGGTTTAATCAGTAAACCTTTTCCATGGGAAAAACTACAGTAGGCTCCTTATTGTGGAAAGAAATAATAATTTTAACTTTTTTTTTTGTAAATATTAAAATTTCCAAAATTACCCATTACTCTCCAGTCTACACAGTCCATATATGAAAACTAAGCAGCCAAAAACCACTTGTTTTGAATTCACTGTTTTTGTTCAATGTCCCATTTACATAACATCTACACAAGTTCCGCCCACACCCCTTTAGTCCCACCCATTCATGCAGAAGTCATAAGGAGCGTTTCATCCCAGGCTGCTTTTCTGAATAAGGCCCAATACCTGGTAGCCAATCTGAACAGAGTTAATTTACGTATCTGTATTAAAGCCACAGTAACAAAAATGGCTTTATTCTAAGGGTGAAAAAATAAAAAACAACTTTAACATTTTTTACTTGTTTATTGTACATAAACCCACATAAACATAATTAGGGGGGGGGGATGGGCCTTTTAAAGCCATTATAGTTTTTAATATGGCATAATGTAAATTGTAAAAATGTTTCATAGCCGAAGGCCACAAAATTACGTTAAGGACCCAGTAATGCGCAGTTGGAGGAACTATTAGTGGTCATATTGAACCTGCTGTGTGGTTGCAGCTCCCTGAAAACTTTCCCTCCCCTAAAACTGGAACATTCAGTGTCTTTATAGATTCAAAGCTGCTCCAAGTCCATCTCACGTTCACGACGGCCTCGGTGCAGCGTGTGGAAATTCCCCGAATCTGCTTTATAAGAATATAAATCAGGTTGCTGTGTTGATGCACTCTTGCAGCAGCCCGGCAAGCTTTGCCCTGTTTGGTGTGATGAAAACGAGCCGGGGAGCTGAATCTGCTCCCCAGCTAGTGGCAGCGCTTGAAAGGGGGCGAGCGAAAAAGATTCTGTTCACCGAAGATAAACGCGTTTACTGCGAGCAGACGGCCATGATGGCTTTTGGGGGGCTGTCCTTAGGCCACTGCCTGTCCTAGCTTTCTTACCAGTGTGTGTATGTATACGTAAGTGTGTCTGTGTGTGTCTGAGGGTGACAGACACTGCCAAGACGGGACAATAATGCTCAAGGGCCGAGAGAAAATGGTTTTGCGCTTTCACAACCTGCTACATTGTGGGACGTGAGCCAACAACCAATGGCGAGCGCCGACTGACAAGATAAAGATACAGTAGGGGTTTTGCTACTATTGAGCAACAATCCCTTCCACGGAAGAGTGGAGAGCTCTGATAAGTAAAATGTGGTATGAGGAAGTTTAGAGAGTGATAGATGTTCAGATGAGTCTCTCTCTCTCTCTCACTGCCCCTTGCCATCCCTCCCTCTCATGCTCTCTCTCTCTCCCTCTCTCTCTCTCCCCCTCTCTCTCCCCCTCTCTCTCTCTCTCTCTCTCACATCTTTTAAGCATCAGCATTGGGTATTCCAGTCATGCAGGCATGGCTTGTTGGTGTGAAAGGACTGAGGATAGATGAGAGAGGTCTATCTGAGGGCTCGGCTTCAAACTGGAGGGACGGAGTGAGTGCAAACCAGCTCGGAGGCAGAAAAGCTGCAGTGCTTTTGAGCTCAGCGAGAGGAACTCTCTGAGAAGAAAACAAAAATACCGCGAAATGTTGCTGGGCTCATTCCCACTTCCTTGGTTTTAAAGTTGTGCATATGAGACACATGGCGTCTTTCATCTTTTCCGGTCTATATGGGAACCTGCTGGAACAAACAATCCGCAGAGCATGTCCACAGAGCGGCCATCTGCTTTAGATCCTATCCCAGAATTCCCAGTTCCTCCCCACACACCACAGTGTACAATTACTGTTTTACGCCATAGGAAGCTCTAGATGTTCTTGTCGTCTGCGGTAGATTTTATTTTTCATTTGCACAAATTATTGATGAGTGATCAGAACATTTGCAGTATTAATCATACGCATGGGCTGATGCCGTGGTTGCTGTTGCCTCACAGCAAGAAGTTCGATTCCCGCGTCGGCCACAGGTGCCTTTCTTTCGAGCTCTCCTTGTATTTGGTTGGGGTGGAATCCGAGTGCTCCGGTTTCCTCCCACTGTCCATAGGCTTGGGATCGGTTGATTGGATTCTCTAAATTGCCCAAGTGAGTGTGTGTGAATGGTTGTCTGTCTCTGTGTTGCCCTGTGATGGGTAGGCCACCTCTCCACTCCTGCCTTGGGGCCCATAGTCAGCTGCGATTGACTTCAGCTCCACAGTGACATGAAATAAGCGGTTTGGGAAGTTAATAAATGAATGAATGAATTATCATATGTATATTTACATCATGATTTATATTGACATTCCATGTAAATTCTGTATCCACAGTCTTCTCTGGAATGCATGTCTGCAAATGGAGACGTGTTGATCTAAAAACGACTATTTTTCATTGTGAACACATCCCATACAAAGTGCACCACAACAAAACATGACCTCTGCATTTAACCCATCCACACGTGGAGCAGCGGGCAGCTATCAGCAGCGCCCGGGGAGCAGTGTAGCAGGACAAGGGATTCAAGGGTACCTCCGTGGTACCTCAGTGGTACAACCCTCCAATGACACGTCCCTAACCATCAGGCCACCACTGCCCACTCTGGGTGGATTACAGTGAAGTATGATGGAAGTTTGAGATCTAAGCTCATGTGGCGGTTTTGGTGACTATGTGTGGAAAGTAGCTTAGGTTTCTCTACAACGTGGCCACCATTGTCACAAGGTGCTTTTTTTGGGGGTGAAGGCTGTTTTTTCCTGCTTCCAACACCTGACTGTACTGACTGTTCCCTTGGTGCCTAATAGGGACACCTGCACCTGCAACTTGCTGTAATGTTATGGTTGATTTGCGTGTAGTTGATGATTGCTTGGCAAAAATTGAGAGAATGTTCATTCTTGTCTTTCTGCTGCTTCAGTGCTAGCTCACTGTGGCTCTGTGAGCTTTCCCCGCTCACCGTGAGCTGACCCTGAGGCAGCCTGGCTGGATTATCTGACACAGCGGCCTCATCGGACCTCATCTCCAATGAAGGTGCCGTGCTGCTGCGTGACAAATCCCAGCTGAATGTTGCTCTGTTTTCCTTTCATAAATCTGAGTAAGGCAGGCAACGTATGGGTCCCACATCCTGCCATCTTTTACGAATGAGGGGGGAGGAAAATCTGGATTCCACACACTGTGGTTTATGAGGAGTTCACCACTTGTGAAGAAGCTCAGTCCAAAACCTTCAATGAGGATTCTTAATGAAGTGAAAGTGGTCAGCCCGCCCTGTTGAGGGCTGGAAAGCTGCTTCTGGCATTAATCAGATTTGTACTTTTTTGTTCTTGATGCAAGGAGGTGGACGTTAGTGCCAGTACAAAGCTCCTGTTTGTTTGCGTAATTGGCCTGGATGTTTGTTTGGTGCACTTTTCCTTTCTCCATGGAGCTCATTAATGTCTCCAGGAACGTGGCTCATTATGGACCAGTACGGTGTGAAATTCTGAAGGAATCCAGAGTTTTTTGCTCTTTTTCTTTTCTACCAAGTCTCTTCTTCCCTCTGCCCAGGCCTGCTGAACACTAGCTTTGCCTATATATTCCGACTGTCCCAGCAACGTAGCCCTTCTTCAGGGCCATTAGGAGGCCTGGTAGTGCAAATATCCTAGCTCTCGAAGGCAACTGGAATGTCCCTTCATGATAGGATTTCAGCATTGGTTGCCATTACCTCACTTTTTATTATTTTTCTTGTATAAATATCCCTTCCTTCTTCTTG
This sequence comes from Arnoldichthys spilopterus, assembly GCA_037974385.1. NCBI lineage: Eukaryota > Metazoa > Chordata > Actinopteri > Characiformes > Lepidarchidae > Arnoldichthys > Arnoldichthys spilopterus. The sequence goes on along the minus strand of JBBPDA010000039.1, from coordinate 2,083,541 downwards.
TCCATTATGTAGTACTTTGCAGTGGCACGGAGCACTTAATCAAAACGTGATCCGATCTTATTAGGGACGTGAATTCCTCTGATTCATTTGATTGCCTTTCCTTTTCCAGGCAGACTTGCAGCGCAGCGTCACTCTGTTTCCCTAGTAATTCATTGCTTATGCTTAATGAATCTGAAATCTTATACAGATCCGACTGCGGAGAGAGAGAGAGAGAGAAAGAGAGAGAGAAAGTCCCATTTGCGTGAAGCTGGTTTATTTTAACACTGCAACACCTTTAATAATGATTGGCATTTTGATGGGTTGAGATTTCCCCAGCAGACTGTTCACCATCTTCAGGCTTTCATCATCTCCTGGATTGTTTACCAGCATGAAAAATCTTTCACATCAAAGTGTCTGCTGGAGTGGAGGTGAATGAACAGCTTGCATTGCAAACATGCAGCAAAGCCAGAAGGTGAAATTAGTGACGCAACGCGTTTCAGGGTACATTTAAGCCACGCTCCTCACACGTGAACTTGTTTGACTGGTAAAGTAGGCGGCTTCATCCTAGCCGACTTTACCGGTCTGCTGTAAGCAGATGTGAAGTGTTAAAAATAGGGGTGACAACAACTTCTTTGGGATCTTTCAGTGGATGGTTCTTCAGCTAAGCACTTCCCCACAGCTGAAGTGCATGGCCAGCTTCCATGCACTGTAATATGTAAATGTTTCCCTTTACATTTGACCCTGTTTACAGATCACAAGTGGACAGTGCTAAGTGTAAGACTCACTGTGGTCTGATCAATCAAACCACTTGCAGAGGTGGTCTGAGACGCATGTGACCCCATATCTTTTGAAGGGCCGGATGTAGCATGCTTTGACTGGGGGTGCATGGTTTTTTCTCCGTTCTATAATTTCCCCCTTCCTCACATTTGTGATTCTGTTACATTTTATTGTATTTTTTATTAGTTCCCTACTACACATTGATGTTGGCAGAGAGAGAGAGAGAGAGAGAGAGAGAGTCTCGTCTGGAAATAGTGTCCTTCAAAAGATTTAGGACGTCCCACAGA
>JBBPDA010000039.1:2037688-2060444 GCA_037974385.1 Arnoldichthys spilopterus | reverse complement strand
CTATCTATCTATCTATCTATCTATCTATCTATCTATCTATCTATCTATCTATCTATCTATCTATCTATCTGTCTATCAATCTATCTATCTATCTATCTATCTATCTATCTATCTATCTATCTATCTATCTATCTATCTAAAGCCAACATATAGCAAATGTAAATGTTAAACTGCAGTTGATGAAAATGTACATGCAAAACGTATAATGTTATATAAATATATACATATACATATCAAAACCAAATAAACAATATTATTATTAGCAGGAATAATTATTTCAAACATTTTCTGTAGTATGGATATTTAATTTCATAAAAATTTCTTTCCATTGTGCAAATGAAATTTGTAGCTTGATCTGCATGTTATAACTACTTTGGCAAAATACTTTGATGATACGTGATATGGTAATTAATCAGAATTAAGGACTGTTAACAACTTTAATGGCCAGTTCACAAATAATCCTAGTACAGCTTGTAACATAAAGGCAGGTTTGTGCAACATATGGAAACAACTGCACATCAAAACATCCCACCCCCCACCCCTTCTGGATTTAGAACTAAAGTCAAACACATTGGTCTTATTGATCTAAATGGCCAAGTGCACAGGTGTTATTTACATTTAGTGGATGCTTTTATCCAAAGCGTGGAGCAGAGTAGTGGGACGGTACCTTGCTTAAAGGTACCTCAGTAGTGCCTGAGCCAGGACTTGAACCTGCAACCTTCAGGTCCCCAGCACAGTGCCCTAACCCCTAGGCCATCACTGCCCATATGGTCATATTAGTCTTTATGGCAAAGCACATTGCTCTGGCTTGAGTTTATTACCAATCATATTAATCTTATTGGTCTTTATGACCAAACATTGGATTTATTGGACTTTGTGACCAAGCACAATGGTCTTGTTTGTTCTTACGGGTATTTATGACCAAGCACAACCTGTACAGCCTGAGAACGTTCTGCACCTGAGCCTGACCTGAACTGCATCATGTTTTAAAAGACATCTGTCCCATATGTATGGGATATATTAGGCATGAAGTGAATAATCCTTTCTTGAAGTTGATGTGCTAGAAGCAGGAAAAAATGACTCATTTTTAAAATGTGTCTGAGCATCTCAAAAACGACAGGTCTTTTGGAGTGTTCACCCAAAGTTCTCCAAGGAAGGGCATCTGGTGAACCGGTGACAGTGTCATGGGCATCCAAGGCTCACTTATGTGTGTGGAGTGATGGCTAGCCCATCTGCTGGCTATAATAGAGAGCTGTGAGAATACACAGTGCACCACAGTCAGAGCTGTTTTGGCAGAACGAGGGGGCCTACACAATATTAGGCAGATGGTTGAACAAATTAAGTAAAACATCCTGTTGAGTAAACTGTCCTCTCTTATCGATATGCTCTTTCATATCCTGTGCATCCATTTTCTCACAGGCATGGGTCTCATGGACCTCTGTACTGAATTCTGTTAACAACATGAGTGTGTGTTACGCCAGCAAGCCAGACTAAACATTGGTTTAATCTGATGAATAATAAAGTAAGGTGGAAAAACTAAACCAGGGGAAATGCAGGGTAAAATCTGTTAGTAGAGTGCGGCGGGTGGGCCAGCCAACCAAACCGATGTAAGCCTTTGGGTCCTGTTGGGTTCTGACAAATATCTCAAGCTCTAACTGTTATAATAACATCTAGTGCTTTGGGGCTTTAGGGGCTGTTCAAATTGTAGAATCGTCATATTGCCGTCAGTGAAATGAGAGCAGCTCAGTGCCTCACGCTATATTAACCACATCATTTGACTTCCTTCAGTCTGTAAAAAGCGATAATGTCCAGACGTATTTGACGCCATTTCTTAATAGTTGGGGAACTTGGAAAAAAACAATATGAATGAGTCATGAACCTTAATGGCAGCTCAAATGAGTCCGTAAACAACCACAATACACTCAATCCATCACGCCTTACAGTTCAGTTAATGCTGAAAAAGTGTCCGAATCAGCATTAGCTGCGTTCATATTGCAATAAGTAAGAATGACTCTCTTGGTGGATTTGTTGGCAAGGCATAAGACGGGTATAGTGCTGCTCACAAAGGGCTGACTGAACAGCGAAGGGCAGCTGTAGGCCCAGCAAAGAGCTCTGGACTCTCAAAAGCCCAATGGCAGCAAGTTAGCCTGCTTTTTCATTTACCATGAGCGGGGTAGGAGGCTGAGAGAGAAGAGGGGGTGAGAGAGAGAGAGAGAGAAAAGGAGGCAGAGCGAGGGCGAGAAAAGAATAAGTAACATAATCCGCCAGCAGAATCAAAGGCCTTGGATTAGATTATTTTCTGTTGCATCACAGGCCTGAAAGACCTATTAGATCAAAGGCTGAGATTTTGGGGGCGAGGCGAATAATAACTGAATGCATTATTGAAGGGCTGGGACGGGAGTGAGAAGATGGAAGCGGATTTGGTGTCATAACGGCATGGCGGGGGGACGCTGGCGTAGTCCGCAGCACCGTAACCCAAGCCGTGGCAAGCACTGTGGCAGCATTTGTTTGAATTCAAGGCATGGCAAAGAACAATAAGGCCAATCTGGAAATGGGATCAGGCCATGACTGATAGTAATTACTTGCTGTCTACAGCATTAATAATTTAATGTAATTTCAGATCCAGCACTTTCCAAAGGGAGTGAATGGGTGCACGCTCAAAGACGCACACATGCAAGCACGTACACATACGTATATGCACACATCACAGAACGTATTGTATTTTCCATATCACAATGAGAGCACGTAGTTCTGTGGAACTGAAACCCGCATAGGTAGAAGCTAACTCCTCAAATGAATGGTTAACAGCATTTCAGGGGCTGAACTGGAAATGAAATCATAACAAACAAGCAATTTCCTGCATTTGTACCAAAAAATACACCCAAGAACTTTTGAGAATGTTTGTACAGATCTACCCATCCACCCTCCCTCCCTGGTAGATTCTACATGGAGGGTAATTCTGGGGCCATGGTGCTACAAGCAATTTCCTGTGTCCTCGTGTCTCCAGCGAAGGTGGAAGGGGTAAACAGAAGGTCAGATACTACTCTGTGCCAGGCTGGTGTCAATGACCTGGAAGTAAGTGCTTTGATGAGGGAAGAATATAAACAGACAGACAGAACCTTATCAGAGCAATGGTTTATTGCGTTAGTGCAGGCAAAACCAGGGAATCTTTATTTAACTCCTCCACACCTACGTTAAGACGTTTCTGCTTATTGCTTTATTGTGTTTTTTGATGTATACACACACACACACACACACACATAAACCAATCAGCCACAACATTAAAACCACTGACAGGTGAAGTGAATCTAGTTATCTCAATGGCACCTGTTAGGGGGTGGAATATATTATATTAGTGAACAGTCAGTTCTTGAAGTTGTGCTGGAAGCAGGAAAAATGGGTGAGCGTAAGGATCTGAGCCCCTTTGACATGGACTTTATTGTGATAGATTATCTCCAAGCCAGCAGGTCTTGTGAGGTGTTGCCAGGATGCAGTGTTTCACCAAAAATGATTCAAGGATGGGCAGGCGGTGAACCAGCATTTTCCTGTAGATCCTGAAAGACAACAGATATGAATTTCTGCCATAAATATTCTAGAAATGTACAGAAGAGTGATGAGACCCAACAAGCAATGGATTCTGCATGCAGAGTGACCCCTATGTATTGGGTACAGAACAGTTTCTTTCCACTGAGGAGGCTCTGAAAAGGTTTAACTGCTGGATTGTACTTATTAACCTTAATTGGCACATATTCTACATGTTTAAACAAACTGTTTTTGTTACTGTCCCTTTAAGACTGACCTCTGTTCTGATTGGCTGCTCTGTGTTGTGCTATTTTAAAAAAGCAGTCCAGGCTAATATACTAATATGCTAATATAACTTCAGCGTGAATGGAAATGGCTGAACTGCTATTGGATGAATAGGGTCAAATATGTAAATATATTGGGGGTTTTTTTACATCACAAAAACAATGATTTTAAAAAACGAAACGTTTTGAGTTTCCGTGAATGAACTAGAGACTCAGCAGCTTTGTATAAAGATCAAACTCTTGTTTTAATAAGGTAAGGAAAATTGGGATTTTCATAACATGAGCCCTTTAAGATGTATAATTCAGAAACCATAAGCAATACATAACCATACAGCCCACAGAGTTTGAGGGGTTAATACCAGAAGTTGATGTAATTTTGCTACAGCCATGCAAATAAAACGTATTGTGCTTTCTTCTAGTTGTTACACAGCTTTGGGTGACTGTGTTAAGTGACTATGCATTTGCAATGTATTTGCTTGCTTGCTTAGAGTTTACACCATGGCATTTGGTTGTAAAATCTGCAACACTGGGCAGAACACCACAACAGAAGCCACCTGCAAAATTGGTAGGCCGACGTTGACAGCTTTGCATTGAAAGTCATCAGTCGTACAAACAAATGCATCATACATATGGGCAAAGGACCTGATATTGGCATGGGGCCAATGCCTGAATAACATCATGTGATACTCTGTTGGAATGGAGATGATTACTGGAGGTAACCAGCAATGGTAATTCACACACTAGTGAGGCAGTGGATAGAAGAAAGTTTAATTCAATCTGAAAGGCCATTTATGGTTCACAGTACACCCACGCTGAGCCGCCAGTGGAGGGGAGCTCCAATCTATTTTATTAATCAGCGGCTGAGTTTGTTGTTGCATGTACAGCGGCCCTTCATCATAGCCTGGTGCCTAATCAGGCAGTGTTACTGCAGGCTAGCTTCTCTGTTTGTGTTGGTCACTGTTGAACAGATGCAGTGGGCTCGGAGGGGGGTGGGGGGTGGGGGAGAGTGCAAGCGTCTGGCCAGGTGGGCGAGTGAGCCGGACAGCCAATTGGATGTTGCAGAGGTGACGATCCGAATGTACTCGCACACACTTAAACACGTGCGTGGTCATGACTGATTAGTACCGAGGAAATCTCAACACCCGAAACCGAGATTACAAATGGCCCTCTCTTGCACTGAACAGGACTGGCCTTTTTAAAACTCTGTGTCAATCTTGTATTTCCCTTCAGTGTGAGAAAGAGAATCAGTCTCCTTTTCTCACATTGTGTCTGCGTGAAGTTGCTGACGTGGTAAATACCCGTATGCACGAACAGAACAGCGACAGTGAAAAAACGGGAATTTTCTCTTGAATTTGGTTATGGGAAATGCAAAAGACAGAGAGATTTTATAATGAATTACTCTAATCTCATTGAATGTAATTCCCATTCAATTAGCTGATTTTTCTTCCTGCTAATGATGGATGGCCACTGAGTGCAGGGCAAAATAATGAATTTGTGTAATCTAATGAGTAGACGTTTAATGTGTTAAGTCGGTTCTAAAATCCGATTGGCTGAGCCATGTTTGAAAGTACAGTATATACAGTATTCAAACATTAAAAACAGGAAACATTTAAAACTGTATTGTTGGCAAACTCCATAGGCCTCATTCAGCATCACTAGTTTACCAAACGTTTGTAGAAACCACTGTTAATGATTTAATATCTGCTTCCTGTCAAGGGCACATTATGCACAAATTTACTGCCTCCTTGAAAATGAATTATTAATTCCAAGAATTTACAGTTTTTTAGAATTTTTTAACACATAAAATATCAAACTCTGTCTACTACTCAGCCAATCTACACCTGAGAATTGAAACATTGTAGCTAAACTATGCATTTTTACACCACCAACACTGTAAAATTCGCTGCATGCTATACACCAGTCAGCCTTAACAGGTGTTATGACAAGTTTGTCATTGCAATGGCACCTGTCAGGGGGGTGGGACATATTAGGCAACAAGAAAACAGTCAGTTAAAATGAGAAAAATTAAAGCATTATATTTAAACAAATATCTTCCAATATCATTGTGCATCCCTAGTAATAACTGGTTACATGTGTTGCATGTAATTGAGATAAAATAAATAATAGTAAATTAGAGATATTATTTCATATTATTTTCATATTTTTTGGAAATGTTAAGACAGAAAAGAAGAATATTGGTGAAATATTAAATTGATTTGTCCAAAACTAACTCATTCAGATTAGATTATTTCTATAGCCCACTGTAATATGATGACTAACAATAACATTACAGCACTATGTTAAGATCAGTTAGCCAGCTAAGTTAGCACTGTGCAGTGGAGATTGTACATTCGGTTAAAAAATAAATGTTACTTTACTCATGTGTGTCATTATTTGTAGGTTAAATAGCATGGAAAGGAATAATCAGCTAGCTCCAGTGTTAGCGTTAGTGTTAGCTATAGTGTTAGCCCATTTGAAGGGGCAGCGTATCCCAGCGTTACCCAAACTCCCTCATTAGACATGAAAGCCCACTGCTTTAATACCCAGTGACTAAAATACTTCATGTAATCATGTAATCATGGTTTACAATTTTTCTTTGCTTAAAATTAGCCACAGATTTGGTCAATCAGGTCCGTTTATGTGGTTCAAAAATGTCCTTTTTCACATTTTGTTGCTGTTTTATAAGGTATCTACAACATCCCCTAGCTCTCATGCATTTTGATTTACATTTTTTTAGTTTCACGTTCATGCAAGAAATCTCCACCAAATGAACAACAAAGCCAGTCAGCAAAATACCCCCCCCCCCCCCCCCTTCTGGGATACAGAAAAACCTCAGTGCTGAACTTTAACATTGGCAACCCTGCCTAGCTGTCAAATCTCCAGAGCTACATTCTCCTAATACTGTTTATTAATAACTTTGTGATCTGTGTCTGTTTTTCACTTAAGGCGGCACCATCATACCTGATCACGAGTGTTGCATGACAAAAGTATGTTGACTTCCCCTATCAGGAAGCAGCTGTAATCTCTGGCATGAAGGTTTGGGACACTACAAACAGCAGTTTTAGATCAGCATGCCTGCATAAACATGCTGCAAAGACAGGTTCACGTGGCTGGATGTGATGGATAACGGCGAGCATCAATCAAAACCTGTCAGAAATAACAATTTGTGTTGAAAAACACAAACGGACATGATCTTGACCCCACTACGAACAGTCCCACTGGAGGCGAAGGCAGGCTGTTAGCGTGGAGTCTCCTGGGAGTTCTAAACACATGTTGTTGGTGCGGGTAGTAAGCAGCTTAGCCGCTGAACCTGACCCCAGACACTGGGCCACGCTCACAACCTGCGCTCCCTCCGCAGGCACAGTCACATTATCTCTCTTCCAGCTTTCTGGGGTGGGTTTAGATGTGTGCCTGCCAGTGTGTGCTAGAGACAGAGAAAGAGCAAAATGATAGAATGGAGCTGTCGAGTGGCCGGCTGAGAGGGAGAATGCCGTTCCTCAGCTGGCGAGAAGCTAAAGGCACTCCTGCACTAACCTCTGCACCTGAAAGAGGCAGATAGAAGCTATCAGATGATCACTGTTGAAAAGGAACAGAAAAATACTCGGTTTGGTCAAGCCAGCTGTGCTCTAGGACTTGATTCAAATCTGTACATCATTTTATATAAATAAAGCATATTTAAAAAATTGTTGAATAAAATTAACACAATTGTGACTCCAGATATAGTCAATGAGTTTTTGGAGTCCAAATTTTGCTTCTCTAGTTAAGAACTGGAGCTGACAGACTAACATAGCTAACAAACACTATGGGCCCTATTTTGCATCCGTGGAAAGCACGACATAGAGTGGCTTTACTAGTTTCATACCATACTAGTTTTAATGTCATAATCACACATTAGGAGTGGTGCTTTGTTGAGGTGAGGCTGGGCACGTTACTATTTTAAGGCAGTGAAATGACATCTCGCTTTTGACCAACAAAAACACGTCTAAAATCAGTGGAATATTATTAAACCATATTTATATGGCACATTTTAGAAGCATGCAGGTGCCTGATGCTCATTACAGACACAGGTATGCGCTCAAAGTGCACTAATGCTTTTTGTTATTTTTTTTTTCCCCCCATGAATGATATACTCATGTATTTTCCCTTCGTGCACAAGTGGGTCAGTTTTCTCGGTTGAAATATATAATCATAATATCAAACCATAGCTCAAGCACCCCTGCCTTTTAAAGGTGAGGCGACATGTCAGTCTGATTGGTTTACTGGCTGCTACACATAAGACAGAGCCCCCTAAATATTTAAGAGAGTTAGGACAAGCTTTTCGCACCTGGCGCTGACACAAAGTTTGGAGATGGATGTGAACACACCCATAAATGTTAGTTGCTCATTGCGCTTTATGCTTTGCATTAGATCTTCAAATTCAACCTTAGAAGTCAATGGTCACCTAAATCTTCACAGTTTTCACAGAAATACCCATCCCCAAAACCACTTTAACTTCATCCAGACCTCCACACTAACAAGTGAGGTGGTGCTCACTTGTTACTGTGGTTTAGGACACAGTATGAGTAAAAACCTTCATTGCTACATGCACCGTTTTGTGCAACAATGGGGCTGGTATTCATAAAGCAGTCAGAATTAAGGTGTTCTGGTGATGTTTTTTTTTACAGAGACAGTTTGTATAAGTCTTGCAAATCCAAGGCTAATTAAAAAAAAAGCTACATGTGGAGTAAGTGAAAAATGGCATAAATTGGATTTTTTGCCAATTTATTCCTTTGAATGAACAGTTATTGCCAAAAGTGCACTGTGCTGATGCAATGTATTCTATTCACGTGGAAATAATGCATGTATTGGAATCCATTGGAGCAACATTTAAGACATAATTTTTCTCTCGCTGCAGAAAATCATTCAACACAGGCGCTGTAATTGCTCCTGGAGTATGTCAGTATAAAGACTGGCCTCAGGCTGGAGGAAGATTCCTGTGAGTGTAAATTGTTTGTCTCAGCAGAGGAGGAAGAACCTTGTTTCTCAACAGATCCTGAGAATTGAGCTGACATAACAAACATGCCCACTGATCTGCAGGGAACAATACTGGCACTATAGCTCCCATTAGATCGTTTGTATATTTAAGGAAATGTTGCCCCAATCTGTACAATGTATGTAAACAGTGACAAAGCGAAAATTATCATGTTCTCAAGGGAACATCGGGGCGGATAGAATTCCATGCAAACTCTGATCTTTGACTCATGAACAGATGGGTGCAATGATAAAGCCTGACGAATCAGATAACGTTACTAACTTTACTGTTTTTTTTTGGTGACTTCCGCTGCAAATGTGTTGGTGCTTTTAGCTAAAAATGAGAAGAATGTCAATTTATTAGGATTGACACATTTTTTTTTTTTCCTGCTCTGTACGTCACTTAAACCCGTTACAGTATTGCACATTGTACAAGTAGGTCACAAATGAAAGGAAAAACCAACATAAAGTGCCTTAGAAACATGTGCGGCTTCCACGAGCCACCAGAGCAGCTCCAGTGTGCCTGGTGATGATGGTGGTGGAGACTGAGGCCCATCATCACCATACGAGATACAGGGACTAGGAACGTCATAAAACAGGATTTATATTTTCACACTTGTTAAAGCATTCAGTGAGCGTACGTGCCCTGTGGATGGACGTACCAGACCACCAGAATTGTTTCATGGAATAAGGGTGGTCGCTCAGACTCATTTTTTTCTAACAAAACCATGTTAGCACACAACATTACCAAGCCTCAGGACACCCCTCAGCATTCAGGCCTGTACTGAGCACGGACTGCTACTTTTAGAGAGTATGGTTAAGCGTGACTCATCAGACCATATCACTTTTTTCCACATCTCTGCAAACCAGTGCCTCCACCATCGACCTCTCAGGGTCATTTATCTTAGTAATGAGGGGTAAATACACTACAGCCCTGCTATAACTGCCCTATGTGGGTAGTTGTGGAAGGACTGTTTTTGCTGGCTCAGTTTCATCACATTCTCAGTCACCTGAGGAACAGCTGCTCGTGTTTTCCATACATGCTGCACTAATATATGCGCATCGCACTCACTGATGGTGAGCCATTGACAATTTCCAGCCTTATTTTCTAGCCAGCTGAGCAGTGTTTGGGACTAACGCCCTGCCATCCACACTACAGTAATGCACCCATTTCAAGACCTTTTCCTCTCGCCATCTTAGGCCACATTGAGGTCGACTGGGCCTGCTCAGCAATTTTACACTCAGGCCATGGCAGGATGATGCTTAATTGGTTCATTATGGTGAACACCTGTCTGAAAGCATCTGCACTCATTTTGTTTTTCCTCATTTATTCATTTTTCCTTTAATTTGTCACCCGTCTGTATATTTACATATATGCGTTTACTGCCATTTCCTCCTTGTGTCAGCAACGGCCAGAACAAGCTGCTTACATGTGAACAGGCACTTGACTTCTGACTGGCATTAAGAATAGAATCAACACATGGATAGCAGATAAAAAATGGATGATGGTTAATGGAATAATAGATAGTTGTGGTAAGAAAATAAAGCACTTTAATATTTATGTACTCTTTGTTTACACACCACAGGGTTGTGAGGTCTGAGAACGCAACATTATTTTGGTAGGACAGGATCTGTGAAGGACAAAGATTAGAATCTCATTACAGACTCCAACGAACCAAACGCTGGCGGAAAAGGATCAGGTGCCGGTACAGTCGAGTCATTGCACAGCAGTCAAACACTGTATCCCACGCAAAAATGCATGAAAAATGTACACGAATGAAACCAACGTGGCAATGTCCTGGTCACTGTACAGTGATTCTTTTGCGCTGAACAACAGCAGTATACACACCAAGAGTACTGAGACTGTGTGGAGATATTTCATCCTGTTTTTGTCCTCCAAGACGGGTCAAAATGGCTAAAAACAAAAATGGCTGTTTGACACATTTTTCAGGGCACCACTTAGGCTGTTGTAATAAATTACGGGATCACGTAGTTTTGCGACAAATTTTAGGTTTGAAAAACTATACACACTTTTGATAATTTTTTTTAAACCATATTTTTTTCTTTTTTGTCATAAAATTATAAAACATCATACATACAATATATACAATTTACTCATTTTACAGCGCATTTGCTTGCCTGTGGATAAGAAGCTGCACATGTCACTTTTGTAAACAGTTTGGTTTGGGCAGTAAGAGCAGTCTTGGGGAAGGGGGGTATGGGGGGGGTTGGTGGTCATATGTTAGAAAGCTCCATGAGCTTCCTGTCCATGGCCTGCATGTCAGTCTTCATCTTTAAAGGGATCTCCACATCCAACCTTTTCTTTTTATGCTTTTTCTGCCTCTTACAGCATATGTATGCAGTCAAGGAAACCACTATAAAAAATAGTCCCAGGCAAGTGGTGCTGAGGGCAATAAGCACTGGCTGACAGGGAAACAGTTCGGTGTACTCCGGCCCCCGGGCTAGCCTGTTTGGTGGCCTGACCTCTTCAATGCCAATCTCCGCTTCCCTGGTCAACAGGCTCTGAATGTAGCTCTCGTTGCTGACGGTCTCATTGACGAAGAGGTTGACCAGGACGGTGGAGTGGAGTGGTTCAGGCTGCCCGTGGTCACTCACTTTTACCAGCAGGCTGTAGAGTCCTCGGTTGCTCAAAGCTTTCCTGAGAGTGATGTTTCCTGTATCCGGGTCAATGTCGAAAGAACCTGGCTCACCACCCTTCCGTTTGATGATGCTGTAAGCAATGACCGCGTTCATGCCAGTGTCCCGGTCCACAGCATAGACCTCAGTAATGGACGTTCCTGGGAGTGTTGTGGGAAGAACCAGCATGTAGGACTGGTTGGATTGTGGAAATAGCACAATGGGTGGGTTGTCATTGACGTCCAGGAGCAGAATAGTGACCATGGTGACACAGGAGAGCGCAGGTTTACCCCCATCCACGGCCTCAATCCAGAGATAGTATGTTCCTTGCTGCTCCCGGTCCAGGGGCGTTTTTGCTCTCAAAGCCCCTCGTCCCGTGTCGATCACAAAGATGTCGCTTCCGTTGAGGATGGACAGTGCCACCCAGCCGTTTTCCCCTGCGTCTGCATCCGTGACAGAGAGCACTCCAATCTCCCCAAAGCCTGGAAAGTTCTCTGGCACAAAGAAGGTGAAGTCTTTGTTGATGAAGCGAGGGCTGTTGTCATTGCGGTCCAGCACGGTGACCACCACTGTGGCAATGGACTCCTTCCTTGGGGTGCCACAGTCGACGGCTCGGACCATAAACCGGTAGGTCTCCTTCTCTTCGCGGTCAAGAGACATAGTCACAATCAAGACCCCAGTCAATCGATCCAGGTGGAAGATGCTTGGAGCATCTGACCCAAGAAGATAGAGCACCACACCCCTGCTCTCGCTGTCCTCATCGGTTGCTTGTAGCTTAGTGAGGAACGTGTCAGGAGCATTGTTCTCCTCAACCTTGATATCAATAAGTGACTGTTTAAAGACAGGTGCATTGTCATTCACATCCAACACCTGCACCTTCACCAATGTCTTAACAACGGCCCCATGGGTGTTCCGGACCACCACAGTCAGTTCATAATCCTTCCGCTGCTCATAATCCAAGAGTTCAGTGGTCTCTAGCAAATATTCATTTTTAAAGTGTTTATAGGGCACAAGCCTGAAAGGTCCAGTCCCTTCCAGAAGGCACGTTACCCCTTGCCGAGGGTCCACATTCTTTACACTGAAAAATGCAACTGGGGAAAATGGTGGTTCTGATTCGCTCAGGGAAACCACGCCATCTTTCTCTGGAGCAATGTAGCGTGGTATAATGGCTGGTGGGCCTGTAACCACTTTGATAACATGGAGTGTGACTGTGGCAACATCAGGGATGCAGGCTGGCCCATTGGCCAGCACTACCAACTTGTAGAACTTTCCAGTGTCAGTGTCGATTTTTCCAGCTAACTTGATGACCCCTGTGACCTTATCCAAATGAAACAGGCTCCTGGTTTCTCGGGTGACCCGCTCACTGAAAGCATAAGTGATTTGCGCGTTGGTGCCCTGATCTGGGTCAAAGGCATGGAGGCGTGCCAACTGTGCACCCTTGGTGGCGTTTCCAAAAAGTGTCACGTTCACCTGAGATTCTGTGAACTTGGGGCAGTTGTCATTGACGTCCGTGATAATAATTCTCAGAGTGGCTGTGCCCAGAAGAGGTGGAGAGCCTCCATCCTCAGCGATTATATCAGTTACATATTCCGCCTGCGTCTCCCTGTCAAGCGACTCAGTAACGATAAGGAAAGGCGTTAGCTCACCCCCTTCGTTTTCCTCTACGTCCAGAGTGAAAACTCCATAGTCATTGACAAGCCAATAGGTCTGCACCCCATGGATGCCTACGTCTGGGTCAACAGCAGACTGCTCTACTGCAAACCGGGCATTCACCGGTGCGTTTTCTGGCACGGACACTCTAATCTCGTCCACCGGGAAATGTGGCCTGTTGTCATTGACGTCTTCAACGATGATTTTGATCTTAACAAGCTGGAAGTACTGCTGTGGCAGAATGATCACGTCCAGAAAGATCGGGCAGCCCTGGCCCTCGTGAGAGTCTGCACACAGAGTCTCTCTGTCAATCTCCATGGCAGATGTGTACAGCTCCCCAGTGGTGTTATTCAGGTTCACATACTGAGAGCTGATCTGCTTTAACTCCAGATTGAACAAACGAGGAGGATCAACCGAGAAATCCAACTTTAAGTCTTCACCGATAGCCCCTATGAGAGTCCCTTTGGGTAAGCCTTCTTTTATCCTGTAGACGAGATGGCTGAAATTTGAAAAGCACGAGAGAGGGCTGGTGTAAAGCAGGAGAATGCACAAAGCCTAAAACAGCAGAAAAAAGGCACAGTTAAATAAAGGGAAGAGATATTTTAAAGATGATGCTTAAAGTGAATAAAATAAGTACAATTTTAGAGGTGTTAAAAAAATACCAAAGGTCATTTTTCAGCTTCACATGAGCTTAACAACAGGATCACAGTAAGAAACAACATGAGACAAGTGACTTAAACAGGGGTGTAAATCACAGGTGTCAACACTATTCAATCCGGCATTGTGTTATTGTAGCCAGTGGTCAGCTGCATTTTTGAAAGCATAGAATTTTGCTGTGATGTGATTCTGTTCAATGTGATTCGATCCTATTCGGTTGATTCGGTTCGATGCTGAGGTCTGCAGTCAGTAGGAAATATGAAATTTCACACAATCTGCTACATTTCCATCAACTCATACATGCAAACACATTATAATGTGAACATTTTGTTATTTAAGGTCAAATGCAGCAGTGCAGCCATAAGTAAAGCAGCTTTCAGTAAAAAACACTGCTCACAGTAAAATGCAGTAACATTAATTGTGGAATGAACACATGGATTTTTATGGGTCACGTTGGATAAGTGTGATATTTTAGTCGATGCATCGATACAGATGGTTCATTGTTACACCCCTATTAAACAGACAACTGCAATTAAACATGATGTGATAATTATGTGAAATAAGTTTGCTGTGCTGTGAGCAGCTGCCAGGTTTCTCAGCACGGGTGTAGATCAGCTGAACTCTCCTCACTGTCTCAAGTTCATTTTCTAAACCACAAATCTCTCCTCCACTCACAGGAACTTACCCAGAACTTTCCCTTACTGGCAAGACAGGCACCTCGATGTATGGTGGACATGTTTCCCGTTCGGTGTTCGCACCACAGGGAGCGGACGAGTTAGGGCTAGTGCCGCGGACGCATCCTGAGCGCTGGTGCGGCTGTGATCCGACAGGCTGCCTGCTTCATCTGTGTCTGGCGCTCCTCTCACAACGCGCAGGCACGCCCACGGTATCGCGGCCGCTGCTCGGCCAATCAGCATCGACGACTACTAAACCTGCCAATGGCCACGTGTGAAAAGAAACGACAAGATCCTTCAGCACATGCGCGTTCGTTACAAACGTGAAATCGCTAGAAAGCGAACTTTTACTGTAAAATCTTTTATTTGGTCATATTAAACTACAATTTCTCTGTGCAAAAATATATAAACAAGAGTGATTGTTTAAAATAATGTAAAAATGGATTTAGACCAATCATAACAACGTTTATTTGTACTAAATGTGATTTTCTTGCACATTGACCATTACTAGTAACACAAAAAATTCATAATACACAATAATAATAGCCTAAAAGCACATGCAGAAAAAAAATCAAGTAAAAGTGATGCCAAAAACCATATTTCAGCAATAATAATAATAATAATAATAATAACTGGTTATAATAAATAGTCATTTAGTCCTTTGTAACTTTTTATTTTGAATGTTTAGTTTAAACTGTCTAGTTTCTATATTTTCTGTATTATAAATACAATTGCACATTCTGCATCTACACATATCACCTATTTCTTAACATCTTTTTACATAGGTACGTGTATATCGATGTGTTTGATAGATGAGCTGTCTGAATCCTGTAAAGGGGAATTACAGTGATTTATGTACATTTATGTACAGATCCAGCACTGTGATATAAGATGAAAATCTTTCAGTTTGAATTGGAGTGGAGGTGAAGTATGATGATTCCAAGGGCCCAGCACTGAGAGCCCTCCTCAGAGGAATATTAGAGTATTGTATATTACTGGGAGTCCAAAATTATATATATATTTTAAGGACCAAAATGTTTAGCAGTGTCCCTGATTATAGAAACCAGGGGTCTACAACACAGTTATGCCCATTTGATTTACTATCCTATTCAAAATGACCAGCGGGCCTACCTGTGTCTTTTGAGTTTTTAAAGTAATGTTAAAGGTAAAATTGTGAAAAATGTTACCATTTTAAAACTGGGGGGTGGGGGGTTGCATATGACATCCTTCGTGCATGTCAGTGCCATAAGATGAATATTTTAGGCCACAAAACAATCATGTGACACTGTCTCAGGCATCAGGCAGCTTATTTATTCCATGTACTATATTTATGTGTGGCAGCTTTAGAGGCATTAATAACGCTTTGGCCGTCTGGTTTCCATCACTACCTCTGTGGACAACTGGGATTGGTGAGTGACTCTGTTTACCCTTGGTAGGATAATTATGCATAAATAAAGGACAAATAAGCAGGATTCTTCTTGAAAGCACTACATTGGACCAGATGCATAGATGACCTGGATACGAGCCAGATGAACTAGAAAACTGCTTGGCTTTAAGATTTCCCGGCCTGGGATCAGTGCCTGAGAGCAGCACTGCAGTAACAAAATAGAATGAGCTGGATGAAAGTAGGCAGAGAGTGGTGTGTGTGTGTGTGTATGTGTGTGTGTATGAAAAAGAGAGTGAGTGAGAGAGAATGAGAGAGAGAGAGTGCCTGCAGCCCAACAGTCCAGATTAAATTAATCCCCCATTTACATACAAGTCCCCAAGTCTGATAGTAAATATTACCATATGAAGGAAATGTTCTACAGCAACAGATAGCTGCAGAGCCTTCCTGTTGTTCTAATACTCTTCGCATTAAGCTCGGACCTCGGCGTGACGTTCACACACTCTTTAGAGAAACTTACGTTGAGCTCTGTTCAGTGATGTAAGGAATAATTGTCCCCTGCAGGATCAGCAGTGGTGGTGAGGGGCTGCATGGGAAGAAGGGATTAGAGAGAGAGAGAGAGAGAGAGAGGGAGGGTTAGAAGGGTAAGAGGTTGCTCCTTGTATAACCTTAACCAAATCAAGGCCTGCTTAATCTCGATACGTTTTAACCAGCGCAGCAGCTGCCCGCTGAGATTGGAGCATATTGCCTGTGTTATTGTGTGAGAGTCGTTGTTTGTGTGACAGGATGCAGGGTTCTAAGCACACACACAACACACACACACACACACACACACACACACACACACACACACACACACACACACACACACACACACACTGTGGCTGATTGAATTTGATACAGAGCTTTGAAGAAAGAAATCTCTTCGACCACAAAGCCCATCAACTTCTATTACTCTTTAGCAATGTTACGTGCCATTGCAACATGGCCTGTCTGTGCTCACTCACTGTGTGTGTTCCTGTTTTCATCTGAATCTCTTGATACGTTTCATTTGACTAAATATCTCAATGCACTGTTGCTCCTGTATGAGCACTTATCTGCTTCACCGGTCTCCGCATTCTTTTCTCTTAGAGCTGTTATCACAGTGTCTCATGTTCTCTATCTGCAGAAGCAAATCACAAAGAGCTTTTAAAAGCTTTTAGCATTGATATGAGGACGTTTTTTGACTTTGCTTTATGTAATCAGCCTGTGTCACGCAGCTTAAATCAGCTAAATGTGCTGTGTCTCATTCCACAAAATTAGCTTGGGGTCATATGTCTGTTGCTGTTTAGAAAAGGCACCTTACATTAATGACTTAGAGGCGGGTCATTTTAGCAGAATCAAGATCAATATCATCAGTATCCTTAATATTATTGGCTAGATCAGAGATTTAATACAAAATATTATTATTATTAATAATAATAGGATGAATAAAATAATAACAATAATACAAACAATACAATAATAATAAAATAATAAACAAATAATAAAATTAAATAAAATAATTATAATAGGATACAATTATATAGCACTTTTCACAGTGCATGTCTCTTGTTCGAGAACTAGATTAGACTAGTGACATTTTTTGCGTGTATATATATAATATGTATACACCAATCAGCCCTAACATTATTGAGTAGTCCCCCTTCATGTCACAAAAACAGCTCTGACTATGGTGCACTGTCTGGACTAGATGAGCTAGCAGCATGATTCAATGACCCTGTCGCCAATTGACTAGCTGTTCTTCTGTAAATCACTTCTGCTAGGTACTAACTACTGCACACCTGGAACACTCCACAAGACCTGCTGTTTTGAAGATGCTCTGACTCAGTCGACTAGCCATCACAATAAGGCCTTGCTATGCATTTGGTGAGGTCTAAAAAGAAAATGATGCACTGGTAAATATAAATTGCTCACCCCTAAATTATGACTGCGGGAACTGATTAAGTCACATGTTGGTACAGCCACAGTAGCACTGGATGAAGAGGTGTAATGCATATGTTTTAATGTGAATATGGCAGCATATATCAGTTTAGGTGGGACTTTCTGACTCATGAGGACCTGCCTGGTCATGCTGTACTGAGATAAGCTCATTAAAGATATCACACATAAACACACACACACACACACACACATATACCCTTTAACTGGTCGTACACTGTAGCTGTGTTAAAAATAAAGCCTGAATGATTTGTCCTGTAAAAATGTCCTCTGCATGAATAGTGTGCACATTCTGAGTAGATTAATACACCTATGTGTGACGTCAAAAAATCTTCAGCAAACAGTTTCTCTGCTTTCTGGCCTTTGTTACACCTGCTACTGGGTGAAGAACAAAAAGTACTATGACTCAGGAATGTGCATACACAGAAGTGGACCAGCTAGTTCTGGGAAGCCTGTATTTACATCCCCACTGGAGCATGTTAATGCTTGGCCCCCTGTCCATTGCAACACTGCAGAGATATGAATCTGTTGCATTTTGTGAATGCCAGTGTCATGGCTTGTTCATCACCTGAGACATATGATTGACCCGTAGCAGTGAGATGGGTCACAAATCAGGGGCAAATGCAAAAAGCACCTTTGAAGTTCTCGAGTGTGCAGTTTCTCAGGGAATCAGGTGTTGTCTAAGGCTGGGAGTCGCCAGCACTCTGTTGGGGGGGGTTTCACAATCTCCCTCATTGCTAAGCAATGTGAGAGAGCCCTTGGCATTTATACATACTTAGCCTGTGTTAGGTTTGGAAAGTATCAGCCAGGCCTCTCCTGCAGCCTTCACCCTTGCAGAAATATCTGGAGGGCGCTTGTGGAATTTGAAAGTGAACACACTCAAACACCACAACGAAATGTGACCTCTGCATTTAACCCATCACACGTGAACACGTGGAGCAGCAGTCAGCTACCAACAGCACCCGGTGAGCAGTGTAGTGGGACGGTACCATGCTCAAGGGTACCTCAGTAATGCCCGGGTCGGGACTCGAACCTGTGACCTTCAGGTCGCAAAGGCAGTGTCCTGACCACTAGGCCATTTCTTTCTGTACAAATGTGGCTGAAACAATAAAACAAAATGCAGCTTTGTAATAAAAGGCCTAAAAAGAAACAAGGCGCAACCACCTGTATAATAAACTGATATATGTAGATTTTATTTTAAAATATATGGAATTTAATATAGATTTATATGTGGAATTTAGTTTAGCCAGATTAGACATTCATTGTCTAATAGGTACACTATTACACTAATAGGTTCATTGTGAGTTGTTACATTGCCACAAAGATTTGTCCTGTATCTGACTGTGGTTTCGTAACTGAATGCCATCGATCAGATGCGATAAGAACTAGAATGAAATACATAGGTCTTAATATAGAGATAACCTGTAAAACTATTATGTATGGCATTTTTATTGATAAGCTTTCCATAAATGTAAGATAATTATATTGGTTAATCATATGAATAACTTAAAATAAATAAGAGTAACTACTATAGTGAGTCATATGAATAACTAATGACTTTTTTTTTACACCGATAACATGCGAACTGATGACAAAACACCATTGGACCCTTTCAAAAGCTGTGATTCTGTTGTGTTGGTGTTGTGCATTTCATCTGTTCTGAATATTTTGATGTGTTAATACTGTTATAATTTAAAACTTTTTAATAGTTTATTTAAAGAGAAAAACTGGTAAAAAACATTGGCCTACCATTAACTAACTAACTAACTAACTAACTAACTAACTAACTAAGTTGTTATAAAAAAAGATGTGGTTCAAATACCTTAAAGTACAATTTGACTCTGAACTTGTAGCCCCCCACCAACTAATGAACTAAGCCAAGAACTGAAATACTGTGGCTGTCTGACTAAATTACTTTTAAAAAGTACATTTTACAATAATCTCCTAAATACATTTTAAATTAAGATGGCTTTGTGCTTGTCTTGTAAAGTTGCCATTTTGGTGATACAAGATTTTTGTCTGACAGCAACAATACATATGAAACAAACAAACAAACAAATGAATATTACATTGTTTTTTTTAATTTCAGCATAATTTATGATGTAAACAAGTCAAGATGTGAAGACGGCGCACTGTAGAGAACCTGAGACAATTGTCCACAGTGGTGGAGAGAGCGACCAGATGTCTGGCTTAACCACCTTCACAGAAAGACATTGAATGAAACAGTCATGAATACATTATCTGATACATGAGACATTGTTTCATGACTGTTTGGAGAAGGTTTTGGTCTGAAACGTATCTGTTCATCAAGGAGGTGCACCTGTAGGGTGCCATTTCTTTTTTGGATTTACCACTGTTGTTAACCATCACCAACATTCCATATAGAAACTCAGAAGACACATGTAGGCCCAGGTTTGTGATGTTCATGGCGGTGTTAAATAATTGCCATGGTTCTTCCCCTGGAGAGAATCAGTATGGGCTCTACTACCTTGGATTGGCTCTCTCCAGCTGCGTCCTGGTTTCACCCTCTCACTCTTTTACTTTCTCATACACACCCCTCAGTTTGGCTTCATTCATTATGAAGTCTGTGATGATTCCTGCTGATGTCCGAGTTGTGTTTCATGCTTCCTTTGGATTTGACCCTTGCTGTTGGTCCATGTCTGTGTTTTGATTCCTGCTGTGGCTACAAGTTCTGAAAAGCAACTCGATATTGGAATATGATAAAAAACCAACTCTATTTGTGTGATAGACATCGTGACTGTTGGTTCCTATCACCACCACTGTAAAGAATTCCGGAACATTCTGAATGACTTGTATACATGTCAATCATTGAATTATGCAGAACATTTGAACACTGTGGAATTCCTCCAAAAAGAAAATGGCGGGGAGCAGCAAATACAGTTAGCCTACTAATGTACCCTGTGATGGCTATCGCTGCGCTGGTACACTGAAAATTTGCACATTTATTTTAATAGCATTTTCTTTATCTAGCAGGTCTATAAATTTGGCTGGCGTAATGATGGACCTCACCCAGTCTTCATGTTAATGTATGATGGTCCACAGCTCATTCACTTAAGAGATGAATGCTATCATGTTGAAGCAACAGCCGAGTGACTGGCCATCAGGGAACTGAGAAATGGGATCAGGTGACAGGGTCGAGTTTTGGAGAAAGCTCCTTCCTCTCTGGATGGAGGTTAAAGTGTCTGCCCACTCGGATACATTTAAGCATCCCTTTAACCACATCCACCTCTTCATTAAGGTGGTGCAGACTTGGATTTGCTTTCACTTAGGTTTCAATATATTTGAATTGGCTGCAACGTTTATTGGGGGTAAAATGCTGTATTAGCTTGCAGCTTTGCTCCGTCCTCATCCTCTTGGCTGTGCACGTGTAGCCATTAGACGTCTGGCATTAAGCTCACATTTGCTAGGGGATAAAATTCTTATTCCACCCAATATGTCTGCGCCACTAGGGTCCTTTATCCACGAGTTACAACTTAAAACTGGATGCCATTACATAATGTGATGTAATGGCACGTGCTGAAAAATTAGAGGAAAGGGGGCAAAAGTAGTTCGTTTGAGTGCCAGCGGTTGCTTATTATGAAGTGAACAGGTGCTGCATGGTCACATATTTATTCAGGAAATGAGTCTGCGTTGCGGGAAAAGGTGTCTGCTTTTCGACTTTTATCAGCTGTGTGTGTGTGTAGGTGTGTGCGTCTACGTGCTGCAGCTCATTTAAACGTGCTCGGAGTTCGCGAGGAGAACACATTATGGAGGAACTGCATCAGTTGCCTGTTAATGTTGGAGACTGCAGTAATCTCACTGCAGATCTGGGGCCATATGTCCTATCACTCTGGGCAGAGGTTTTAATTACAGAGCCTCTAAGCTATGTTGATAGCTAAACACGAGAGTGGAGAAATAGTGCAAAACACAGGGTGTGGGAGGAGCATGTAGAGTGAAAAAGCAGCCCCCAGAAGAGCAAGAGTATAACCTTTATCTTCTTTCGTACATAATAAGACAACAAGCTACTCCCGGCATTAAAATTCAGCGTCAAAACTTCAAAAGGCATCTCTAAACAAAGGCCTTCGTTAAATCACACCAGCCAAAAATGCCTCCCTGACTTGACTTATCTCTCATCTGCAGCTTCCTGAGTAATGCTAGTGGAAGTATAGTTATTAGCTGTGGCACGTCATCTGCTAGAAAAAGCACTCATTCAACAGCACACTTGTTCCTATAGCCTAAAAAAAAGCATTTGGTGGCCATGCTCCGCCCCCCTACCCAAAACCACCCCCACCCCTCTCATTCCAATCTTTTCCAGTCCAGGTGTTCATCCCATTCGCTGACAAACATCCCAGCTGAGAAAAGCTGATTTCTGTTAGCTGAATAAACCGCATGGTCCTGCAGAAGAGCTTCATGCATGTAAAGCAGGTGGAGGCAGGTGAGTGAGACCCCTGGAGCCCCTCTCCTCTGGGCCTCCCCCCCTTCAAATCCTCCTTCTGCCTCTTTCAGCTGTTCCACTTCTATTCACCAGATGGGCCTTGCGCTTTGAACCCAGCTTTAGCCATGGGACACAGCTGATTTATATTTTATCCTCACAACCTGTGGACTAACATTTTTGGAAAGGTACAGTGTGTGCAGGTTCTTACTCCTGCACCTCTGATGGGATTTGTTTCTGTTGTTATTCCAAAGGTTTTGCATTATGGTTAAATGTAAGTAAACACGGTAATGTGTGTGCAGTAAAATGTACAGATGTCAGGTGGACATGTTCAGTTATGTAGAGAAAGTGGGTGGAATGTACAGTATATGCGCAGTGTAGGTTCGAGTCTGGGCCCGGGCACTACTGAGGTACCTTCCCACTACACTGATCACCGGGCACTGTTTATACCCGCTGCTCCACGTGTGATGGGTTAAATGCAAAGGTTGCATTTCGTTGTGGTGCTTGAGT
Organism: Arnoldichthys spilopterus; assembly: GCA_037974385.1. Taxonomy (NCBI): domain Eukaryota; kingdom Metazoa; phylum Chordata; class Actinopteri; order Characiformes; family Lepidarchidae; genus Arnoldichthys; species Arnoldichthys spilopterus. The sequence continues at coordinate 2,037,704 of JBBPDA010000039.1, read as the reverse complement.
GTGTTCACAATGACAA
>JBBPDA010000039.1:2012181-2022804 GCA_037974385.1 Arnoldichthys spilopterus | reverse complement strand
CTCTTTCTCTTTCTCTCTCTCTTTATCTTTCTCTTTCTCCCTCTCTCTCTCTCGCTCTCAATCTCTCTCTCTCTCTCACTCTCTCTCTCTCTCTCTCTCTCTCTCACACACACACAACTATATATATATATATATTTAAAGTTTAAAAACACAGTTTTTCCAGTTTTTACTGGTAATTTAAGCAGTGTGATTACAGCGGTAAACTTAAATTTATGGATAACTTACAGCTTTCCTGAAGCATACAAAATAAATAAAGTTAACAAAGAGAATTTCTAGAGCTGCCTCAACCTTTGTGGCTTTATTTTCACCCCTTTCTGTCCAGTTCATCCCAAACCAGCTTGTAGGAGCTGAAGTCTGGAGACTGAGCTGCTCTTCCATTAACTGTATCTACTGGAGTTCTTTTCTTCTAAAGCTGTGGCTCATTATCTTACTGTGTGGCTTTGTTTCTTGCCTTTTTCTCCACATTGTGATAGTGATATACAGTACTACTTCCTGCACTACAGTACTGTGCTAATAATGCAGCAAGGGTGTAGGAACAATGTGCTTCAGCTCTGCTTTTGTAGGTTTGTAGTCATCAGCAGATGTTGGGGCTCCTGTGGGAACTGTTTGCATCAACCTTCGAGGCTTCAATTTCTTCCATTGCTGCAGGAGAGCTGTACATTCACCAGGTTCTTAATGCCTGAGAGAAAAAGCCATTGACTTTGCCATTGACATTGACTACATTATTTTTCACCTTTCACATTATTTACCTAAACATTTTATTCATGATGTATTTATTTATTGCAGCCACTTACTTTTGTACAATTTAAGGATTTTCACTGTAACTGAACTGCCTTAATGTCACAGTAAAAATTGTGCAGCACATGTCTTTTAAATGCTGCATAAATAAATATGACATGACATTAACTTACAGGAGTCACAGTCCAGAGATAAGCTGGTAGTAATTTTGTAGTAGTCACACTTATTATTGTTGCGCGTACCATAAAAATTCAGTGCAGACTGAACCTTACTGACATTTTTCGAATGTAACTATTGTGGGCAATGGTCGCACTGTGGTTAGGGATTTGCCCATGTGATCAAAGAGTTCCAGGTTCAAGTCCCTGCCCACGTACCACTGAGGTACCTTTGAGCAAGGTACCATCCTGCAACATTGCTCCCTGGGTGCTGCTGACAGCTGCCCGCTGCTCCCCGTGTGGATGGGTCAAATGCAGAGGTCACATTTCGTTGTGTTGCCCTTTGTGTGACGGTGGTGTGTTCACAATGACAAACAGTCACTTTAACTTTCAACTTTAATAATGAAGGGTCAATCAGCGCTGTACAGTTTGTAATCTAGAGAGATAATGCTTAACATAAGTGCGCACTACCTTGTCTGCTAAGTCCCAGATGCGGATTGTTCCATCGTCACTTGCTGAGATGAAGATGTCTTTGGAGGGGTGTGCGGCCAAGCCCCAGATTCGGCCCTGTGTGTGTCCGTTTATCATCGTGTTGGAGGCGGCATTCTTTTCTCCCACTTCTATGATCTCGCCATCCTTCGTTCCCACCAAGATCTTACCCTTTAATATAGGAAAACATGGTATGGGTTTCTCTTTTAATTCATAATTCGATGTAATTCCATTTATGGATTTGAATACCTACAATAAGGGCAAACACATTTAGATTTTTGCATATACTCACATAATATCACACATATAATATCAACAAAAAAGTAAGTATTTAAAAGCATAAACACAATTCAAAAATGTATCTGATAAAGAGAAAGTACTTGCATTATATAATGTAATGAGATTAGTATGTGGCTTTACTAGGGGGTGAAACAATACAGTCAACTTTCAATATGGTTTGATAGACAATTTAGGTCTCAGGGTTTGATACATTCACAAAATAAAATAAACAAAGTAAGAGTGAAAACGAACTAAAATCTCACATTCCTTATGTTTTCCCTCGTAGACATTCACATTTACAAAAAAAACAGTTTACACTCGATTCACAATATTGATTGATTGATGATTCAATGGTCTCATGATATTTACAATTAAATTTGACTGATGAAAAGTGATGACTACTAAGTTAATAAGCAGGGGGAGGTGATGATGTAGGACATGAGTAGTATAAGCATTTACATTTATTCATTTGGCCGACGCTTTTATCCAAACCGACCTTCAAGACGTGGAGCGGGACGGTACCTTGCTCAAGGGTACCTCAGTAGTGCCTGAGCCAGGACTTGAACCGGCAACCTTCAGGTCCCCAGCACAGTGCCCTAACCACTAGGCCACCACTGCCACAGCACTTGGCGTATGTATGTATCATAGCAGTTGGGTTTGTTATTTATTTTATAACTACAAGAAATGCGTTGGTCCTCTAGTGGCACCACCTTCAGTGTTACTCTATGAAATGCGAACGCTTGATTGTTTCCTCTGTCCTGGAAGTCGCTTTGGATAAAAGCGTCAGCCAAATGAATAAATGTAAATGTAAATGTAAATGTACATGAATGGCTGGACTGGGCTGTTGTTTGGTGCTGGTTGAACACAATAAACAATGCAAATAAACAAACAAACATCAAAAATAATAAATCGCTTTTCTAAAGAATGCTAATAGAATGCGTACTAGACTAGTATTTGTTGCAAAGCTCTTGTTGCATCTACTGCTTTGAAAATTCTGCAGTAAGAAGTAACACTAGTTAATTTTTTTAAGCCATGTGGTCCAATTTTGGCCCATTTTTTTTGGCCAGCAGTCTTCAGTTTCCCAACGCTACAATAGTCCCAATGTTGGACCTCAGATTCTACATAAATTAAAATGGAATTCATGTCAGGATAGATGAATAGATGCTCATGTTCTTCTCAGATTCAGTCTCTTCTAATATCTCCTGGTATATCCCTCCATTCATGTTGCCCTCGATGACATACACATGGCCTAGTACTGTTTAAGGAGGAGTAGCCCCATGTCTTGATGCTCCCACCTCCACACTTCAAAGTGCACTTGGGGTCATACGTTCAAGCATAAATTTCAGTGTTTTCTCTTTGTTTATGTGTATAATTGAATGAATAACTGCAGTAGACAACAACAATGAAAGCATGAAACACCACAGACACAATGATTTTTCACTGACTAGCTAAATGTGATGATTTTAAAATTTGATAAACACTCAAAAACATGTACACTATCTGGTGTAGTAGGGTCTGACCTTTCCTCTGCAGACAGATCTGACACTCTCTACAGGGAGGCCGGTCTCCAGTTGAAACGCTCGACACCTCCTCATCTCCTGATCCCACAGCTTCACTGCTCCACCCTCTTTGGTCCTGAGGAGGACACACATCACACATAATTACACTGCAAGTTTATTTATAGAGCCCACACACAGTGGCAACACAAAGTGATTTACATACTGTTGCTGTGATTAGAAAACCTTAGTTCTTGGGTTTTATTTTATTGAATATCATGAGTTACATTAAATTCAGTGATCAGCCATAACCTTTACACCATTAACCGGTGAAGAGAATAACACTGACTGTCTAGTTATTGCATTACGATGACACATCGGAGGGAGGGGTGTATTAGGCAGCAACTTGAAGTTGATGTGCTGAAAGCCAAAAAAATAGGTAAGTATAAGGGTCCGAGACACTTTGACAAGGGTCTTATTGTGATGGCTAGATGACGGTGTCAGAGCATCTCCAGCACGACAGGTCTTGTGGAAAGTTCCAGGTTTGCAGTGATCCAAGAAAGGACAACTGGTAAATTGGGCACAGGGTCATGGGCACCCAAGGATCCCTGATGCATGTGGGGAGTGTCTGGTCCAGTCCCACAGAAGAGCTACTCTGGGTTAAAAAGGGAAGGCTGACTCTGATAGAAAGGGGTCAGAACACAGTGCACCACAGTCAGAGCTGTTTCAGCAGCATGTGGGACGTACACAACAAAGGCAGGTGGTGTTAATGTTATGGCTGATCAGTGTAAGCTTATCCACCGCTGTTAAAATGGCATGTCGTGTTGATTATCCAAGTGAAAGTAAACAAAGACATCTGCACATTTTAATGCACATTTATCTGCTAGATTTAACATAAGAAACAGAAATCATGGCATATTCTATAGTTCATGTTTTTCCATAATAAATTACACAAATAAACAGAAATGGTGCACTAAAATTTGCAAAAAAATTTAAATGCTCTAAATAGGATGGGTACATATTTTCACTTATTTTACTCACTTTATTAAAAATCTTGGAAATTAACATTTGCAGACTTTAAAAAATGGAAAACAAATGTGGCCTGTGCAAAAGTTACATTTATAAATCGCACGTATATAAATATTAAAAAATAGACAAAAACATAAACAGTGTTCACTAGAATTTATAGAAGACTTATACTTATTTTCATGTGAAAAAACAACAAATCATGTCCTTTGACCAGGACCTGCTTTTGAATAGGACTGTAGCTGTAGGTTTTCACAGCAGCTTTACAATAGAACTAAAAATAGCCGAATTTAATCTGGTTACAATATCAGTTGTGATAGCAAACACACACACACACACACACACACACACACACACACACACACTGGTGACTCACGGTCTCTCCTTGCCTCCAGTGACAATAAGGCCATCTCTGAGGGTGGTGTACATAGTAAAAACAGGTCCAGTGTGAGCTTTAGCCACCACACGCACCAGGAAATGATCCCTCCACACATACACGTCTCCATTGATGGCACCAGTAAATGTGAGGTTATTCTACAGCACAGAGAGGAACATCAGTCCAGCATTAACTGTCCCGGATTCCTCACGATGGACAGCTTCTTACATTACCACTGAATTACTCCACATTTACAGCTCAGTGAAACAAGTGGATTAGTCAGTGCATAACGGTTAATCTAGTCAGTATTTACTTTTTTAAAAGGAGATTTGATTATCACTAGAAGTATGACTAGTTATGTAAAAAAAACATACTTTACACTTTTGTTTTTGGTCATTTTTTGACCAAAAATGTACATATATATAAGTGTATGTGTGTATATATATCTGTATCTTTTCTCAGCTGCTGTGGCAAGTCAATTTCCCCAATAGGGGATAAATAAAGTTCTATTCTATTCTGTTCTATTGACACTAAAACAATCAAAAAGACTGAAAGTGAAGATGTGGGTCTGTAAATGTCAATGTTAATCACTGTGGAATTAATATAATTTTGTTTAAGTTATGTGATATTAACGGTACAGAGCTGAGCAAAAAAAATCACTCCAGTACTGTAATAACCCAGTTTGCATTACGTTCTGTGTATAATTTTGTAATTTTACATAATGATAAATGACAATTATTAGTATTGGCTTGTAGTGTAAATGTGTATCTTGACATTTCTGCTTTGCAAGTGTCTAAACTTTTAAACCTCACAGTATCAGAAGCGTCAGTGTTACACCACAGTTTTCTGAGCAGTGTATGAACAAGCCATTGTGACGATTATAATGTAAGTACAGTAAATACAGTACAGTTATTTCACTCACAGCACCGAAGGCCACAGAGAGCATGGTCTGCATCCTGCCGTCCTCCACTGCTCCAATCACTCCTTTCTTATAGAGCAGAGAGCCTCCCACTAGCGTCCAGAACTTGATATGTTTGATCCCCACTGACACGAACTGGGTGTCCGAGTCCGGTCTGAATTCCACCACGAAGATTCGGTCAGAGTGACCGGCTTTACTGCTCACTTTACTTCCTGAGAGATCAGTGAGAAGGTCAGTATGAACACCTCGGAAAGTCTGCACAGATACTGGGAAACTTTCATCTGACTTCCCTGAAATAATGTAATATAACCCCAGAATGCTTGGAATGTTGATAAGAAATCACATATGACAGAAATGGGAGTCAATTTACTCACTTAGCCATTACTTTACAGTCATGTGAAAAAATTAGTACATCCCATGGAAACTGTTAAAAGTTTTCAATATTTTTGAACAAGCAAATGTTTCACCCTCTTTAACGCAGTGCATATAGATAAAGGTAATGTACTTCAACAAAGGCACAAGGAAAAGTAGCTTTTGTGATCAATTATTCATCAATAATTTCAACAGATGTAATATTAATCTGTAAGGAAAGTAAGCACACTTGCGGACTCAGAAGCTAGTATTGCCCCCTTTAGCAGAAAGAAGTTCATGTAGTTTTGCGTACATGCCCACCAGTCTCTGACATCAGCTGCAAGATGTTTGAGGGTTTGAGGGGTTCCCCCCCAACATTTTAGTGGGGTTCATCTGGCCTTTGACTTTACAAGCTATTACATAACACTTCATTTGTTCTTTCTGAGCCGTTCCTTGGCGGTTTTGTTCGTGTGCTTAGTATCGTTACCCCGTCGAAAGGTCCACCTCTGGTTCAGCTTCACTTTTAGACAAATGGCCTCACGTTATGTTCAAAAAATCTTTGATATGATGAAGAATTCATAGTTGAATCAATAATTGCAAGTTACAATCAGGGTTGAACAGTTGCTTGTTCAACCATGACATCACCACCACAATGCACCAGCTGATCTGAAAAGCTATCTTTGGTTGCATCCCACATGTGTACTGTTACTGTAGCTAAACAACTCTCTCTATATTATTCCAAAAGACCTGGTCCTTGCTTATATGTACAGTGGAATGATAAAATAAGCATCTGTTTGAACACCTTGGCATCATAGGCATCCACAATCTGCAGGTTCATCCAATCAATTGTAGCTAATTTGGAACATCTGATATTAATTTTATGGACTTCCAGAAACGGAAGAAGCGGTTGGAAAATGGATGGATGGACTTGTAGGTGTGATAAATATAAGGGGTCTGCTTACTTTTAATGTAAGTGTTTTATGTCATTTGTTGGAATCTATCACCTTTATCTGTCAGCACTGCTTCAAAAAAGGTAAAACGTTTGCTTGTACAAAACCAATAACCTTCACCCATCTACCCTTAACCATCTACCCATCTATCTTAAGTGAATGCAAATGCATTGACTTTAGTTTAGAAATTTACAGCCAAAATGAACACTGTGGTATAATATTACACTTTATATCATTTTTGTCAGTTTATGATGTTATAATGTTATGATCTATGAATGCTAATAATAAATCTATCTAGGTAAAATAATGCCGTTTTATAAATCACTATAAATCAGTTTGTTCATCCATTTAGCAGATACATTTGCTCAGTTTGTGTATATTTAAAAATGACACTGTTAAATGCCATATTTAGCAAACTGACACACACCTTCTTGCCAGCGCCACACTGTGATGGTGTGTTCTGGATCCACTCCCACCGACAGTAGCAGTTTGCCGGTGGCACTGAAGTTGACATAGCTGACGCCTTTAGCGTGGGAGCAGCGCAGCACAGAAAGTGTCTGCTTACTCATTGCGTCCCACACGTGGATGGATGGCGCCAGGCCTACACACACACACACACACACACACACACACACACACACACACACACACAAATGAAGCTGAGTCCCCTTTTAGTCCCCCTCTTCATGATGCTTTGGGAGGTCGCAACAGTATGCTATAGCCCAGACACATCCAGAGCAAATGTTGAAGGACTAGTGTCAAATAGCTGCCTGATGATTGCTTTCCATCAGGTCACTGTTGCCTGGCATCCCCTGTGAAAATCGGCATAAAGATTTTAGTGAAAGGCCAACATGCGCACACATTTCTGTCGTACCCAGCATTAACATTTTGTACAACAGGAGCTCCTCTATGGGATTAAACCAGACAAGCCACCTGTCACTACTGACATGTATCAATTAGGGTCCCCATGACCCTGTTGCCAATTTACCTTATATAATCTGCAAAACCTGCCGTTTTGGAGATGCTCTGACTCAACTAGCCATCACAATAAGGCCCTTAACAAAGTTACTCAGATCCTTACACTCAAACATTCTACCTTCTGTTAATGTTATGGCTGATTAGTGTATATATATATTTTTGCCCTGTTTTTTTCAGATTTTTCTGCCCAAATTAATCGTCTTCAGTTCCACCCACTTGTGAGAAATACCCTATCACACGATACCACCAACGTGTACTTACTCCAAGTCACATGAAGCCAGCCACTGCATCTTTTTAACCTGCTGCTAACACAGCATTAGTTGTCAACGTGGTACACCAAATAGGAAGTTGCTACTTGTACTGGTGCCGAGGCTAAAATCACGATATTGGGTGTGTGCCCTCATGAGAGTGCCGTTTGCTTGTTGACCACCAACGTCAATTCAGCACGCTTAATTGGCCGAAAAAAAGTGCCAGCAAGAGCTAACAGCATGGGATCCACAGAAACTGAGCAACAGTCTGCAACTGATCATAGACAGCCTGTTATTGTCCAATAGCCAACAGTTGGACTGGTGTGTCAGGGCCATTTTCCTTTGCAAAAATGTAATCTGCATCTTAAATGAAGGCAATATATCTAATATTACACAAACTGAGATTATTCCACCTACATCTAGACATTGTTGCTTATTTGTTGCCTTTTTCCTAAATTGTTTTAAGAAATAATGGTGAAACAAAATTATCTTCCAGTGCAGTAAGATCACTTCTCTTATAGTTAAATAATCTCACAGTAATCCCACAACAGTAGACAGATACATTACCTTCATTAAAGTTTTTTTTAAGCAATACCAAAAGGCTTAGGGCTGAGGAATAGTTTGGGATCACTATTACAGGGCAGGAATGGCCAACAAAACAAATGGCTTTTCAAGTCTAAAGGCAAGACGTGGACAAATCTTGAGGTGAAATCATACCTAGATGACTCATGCAAGTCAATGACTACTTTTTCTATTAAAAACATATATAAAAATACTGAGATAAATTCCGTAAGAAAGCCATTTCCCGGCACAGAGACTGCAGAGGAAAGTATGGAAATACGCACTGAAAAAAAACAGATTTACTTCATTTAAAATTATGTACATCATTCCCACATGAATAAAATATATATCTACAGCAGTTACTGCCAGAGGTAGGTCAACTGTTTCATTATATCATTTAATCACAGTGGAAATAACGTGAATTTAAATCAGGTTTTCTTCAGTGCAAAGGGACCCACAATGGACAAGGTAGCATTTTAATTGGTGTAGGTGATGGAGAGCAGACTGCAATGGGAGCTCCAGTAGCTCCAGTGCCTTACCTGGCAGATCAGTGATCTCGCCTTTTGGGTGAAGTGTAGGTGAGGGAATGAGAGCACGGCCAAAGGAAACAAACAAAAAAAAAGCAATGAGAAGGAGCTTCAGGGACAAAAGCCAGATTTGAAAAAAACCCCAGCAAAATTATGAATAAACTTTTATAATAATGAACACAAAGCTGTGTACAGAGAAAGGAGGCAAAAAAGTGTACAGGTGAACATAAGCGAATGATAATGATTCAAATGGCAGCTGTCTCTGCAGGTTAAATGCAGCATGCTGAGTTACACTGATTCTACACTTCTCACATGTAGTCCACATGTATGAAGCCTACCTATTTGGCCCGTGGCGATGATGTTTTGATATTTGGGATGTTGGTTGACAGTGAGGCAGAGGATGTCGTCTGTGTGCTCAAGGTAAAAGCTCTGCGTGCCTGTAGGACCGCAGGAAGAAGAGGGATTAGTGAACTGGCAGGAACAACAGCTTTATGTGGGCTATTGTAGTCATTTTACTTAGTCTTCAGTGATCATATCTGAAAAAAATGTCACTGTCATATTATATCATAACTCATAACAACGTTTGTTTTATGGTCCAATAAAAATAGCCTAAAAATCAGATATAGAGTAGACAGAGTAGATCTATAGAGAATACTGATGTATGAAGCATTTACTACAAAGATACTATTACCATAAAACATGGGGTGTCCTATTTTATTCACAAAAGACCAACCAAGCAGGAACCTTCCTTTTGTTTATTCAGGTGGTCTTGGGCCTTTAAACCACTGGGTAGTAGCATGAGGTGTCTGTCTTGACTGGACACCCCTGCTCCATAAGGTTTGGTTACGACGTGTTCAATGAAATCGGTTAGTCTGGCGTCAGAGGCCTGCATTTCGCTCTAAATCCTCAAGGGGTCAGCGTGATTAACCAGAGTTATGACCTGACAACTGAGCTGTGAAATCAGGTGATTTGGCAGATGGGCTGATCCTGAGTCAGGTCAATGTGGAACAAAAGCATCTGTGTACCAGCAGACAGGTTCTGGATCACAGCCGCAGCTGCTGTGTGAAAGATGATGTCAGCTCCGTCGTTGAGGTAGTGCAGATTGTTACGGCAGTCAAAGCCTCGGTATCCAAAAACGTGGTCCAGTGCCAGCTCCTAGATACAGACAGACACATACAGACACACACACAGTTGTGTTGCTCCAACTGAGAGCTTAAAGTAAACCAGTGACCAACATTTTTGTAACGGGGCTAATGTGCAATAAGCCAAGGGCCATATAGGCATAATTAATAAATAAAGTATGTGGGTTGAAAAAATGTGAACAATATTCTTGTTAGTAAAACATAAAAAAAAATGCAAAATTTAAAGAAAAATAAGAATTCTCTCTCATTGGGCAAGATCAAGGTTCCTCATGGGCCACACTGTAGTCTGCAACTGTAAACCACAAGGGCACCTAGTTCAAGTTCAAGTTCGGTTTATTGGTCATATGTATGTTAACGTTGGGTCAACAGTACAATGAAATGTGTTGGA
>JBBPDA010000039.1:1993965-2012081 GCA_037974385.1 Arnoldichthys spilopterus | reverse complement strand
TCCTAACCACTAGGCCACCACTGCTTATGGAACAGTGGTCTACTGAATAACTAACTGGCTGGAATAGTGGGAAAAGGAGCTGAATTAACATGATTCTCAGTGATGACACGAGGTCACTGACTACACATCTATCAGCATGACTGGTCCCTCTTGTCTACAAAACAGTGTTCTGTCACAAAAAGTCGTGTGAGAAATGCACTGTTTCAAAACAAAGGGTCCACTGTTACGCAGCCATGCTCTCCAAAATGATTATTTGTTGAAGCTGTCCCCCACATCTTTACGTCAACTCTACTTGGCTGTAGCTCGCCAGCAACTTGCAGAGCAGGACAGGTATCTGATTGGAGTCTGCGATCAGTCGGTCAATCAGTCATTCAATCAATCAAATGTGGAATTGTGCCCAATTGAGGTGTTTTGTCAGCGACTCAAACCAAGCCTTGAAACTGTGTAGTGTGAACAAGACATACGATGAAATGCAGTCTAATTTTTTTTACAGTCAATAGGACCACTAATGGCCTTATAAGGTAGTCCAGAATCTTTTTTGGGCTTTGTGCTATTGACCTCACACCAATGTCACTAAGACTAAGACTAAACTACACTTAATAAGTAAAATCAGGATCCACAATTATGATGTTAACAGCAGATCCTGCAGGTCCATGGCTGGGATTAGTTTTTAGAGCACATCCTTCAGATGCTTGATTGGATTAAGATCTGGGGAAATTAGAGGCCATGTCCATGTCAACACCTTAAATTCTTTCTCGTGTTACTTGTTACATGCCCATTGTAGACGCTTTTGGGGGTGGACAGAGTCAGCACGAGGACTCTGACCAGTCTGCAGCTACACAGCTGTAAACACAGCAAACTGCAAAGACTGTCCCAAATATGTCAGACATCAGTTCAAAAATTCAAAACTTTCAGAAGAGCCTATGCCTTTCATGTGCTAGGACCATGTCACTCATACACACACACACACACCTCCATCTTCCTCTGCGTCGTCATCAGACTCCTCGCTGTCAACGGCCTTGCTCTCACGTGGACCAATCCCCTCTCGTGCCCAGATCATCAGTGCCATGTCTGCCCCGCCCACAGATAGCAGCATGGCGTCATCGTTGGACCATCGCACGTTGGTCACGTTGGCACTGTGGCCCACGTACTTCTTAAACTTGGCAAACTGACCCTGCAGGGAGCAGCAGTGGCATTTACTGTTCTCTGGAATTGTCCCAAATCACTGCTGCAGTTTTAGCAGACCTGACAGCCATTCCAGAGAAAGCACACAGACCCATCCATAACATTACAGCTTAGCAGTGGTCTTCAGACTGCTCCTCAGGGCCCCCCAGATGTCCACATTGTAGCTCCATCTGTGTGCATTGTAAGTTAGGTTAGAGCTAAAACATGGACTGTCTGGGGGGCACAGAGGACCAGTGTGAAGACCACTGCAGTGAAGCCACTGCAGGCAATGCGATTTAAAGTCATTACCCACTTTTTCCCCCTTCACCTCAATTATCCGAGATATGTTTGACATCCAAAGTTTGCTTTGGTTTTACATAGGCGCTATAAGGCTTATAGTTAGCTAAACTAACCACCTGAATAATTACACACTTGGTGAGTCTTGTGTGATGAGGCTTACTCAGTGTAGTAGCTTGTGTAACCTCAATTTCAGAAGCACAGTCCGGCAGCCAACAGTACATTTGGTTGCTCTGGGTTACTGATGGTGCTGAATGTTCAAGTATCAGATGCCATGTGTGTGTGACCACCGTTATATATGATGAAAGGTTAAATTCTTAAACACTGGTTGCAAAATGCATCTAGATTACTAATACCGCCATACATAAATGCATACATTGATCTGCCATAACATTAAAACCATGTGCATAATATCGTATAGGGCCCCCTTGTGCCACCAAGACAGCTCTGACCTCTCAAGGCAGGAACACCTCTGAAGGTGTGCTGTATATCTGGCATCAAGACTTAAACTGTAGATCCTTTAAGTCCTGTAAGTTCCATGGATGGGGCTTGTTTTTAGATCTAGGGAATTCGGAGGCCATGTCAGCACCTAAATTCTTTGTCATTTTCCTTGAACATCATCACATGGCCATTATAGACACTTTTAGCAGTGGACAGGGGTCCGCATTGGTACTCTGACCGGTCTCTGGCTACACAGCTCAATACACAGCAAATTGCAATGCACTGTGTCTTCTAACACCTTGATATCATAATCAGTATAAACTTTTTCAGTAGCATTTGCTGCAGTAGTATTTGTAAGAGGGCCAGACTGGATTTGAACCCTTGTTTATGTAGTTCATGTAGCTATTAACTATAGCATACTGGGAACATCCATTTGCCAAGGAACTAATTGTGATGGCTAGACAACATCTCCAAAACAGCAGGTCTGGTGGAGTGTTCTAGGTATGCAGTAGTTAGTACCTACGAAATGTGACAACTGGTGAATTGGTGACATGGTTATGGGCACCTAAGGCTCACTGATGCATGTGGGGAGTGAATGCTACTCAGAACACACAGTGCATTACAGTCAGAGCTGTTTGGGCAACATCAGGGGGGTCTACTCAATATAACCCAGGTGGTGTTTATGTTATGGCTGATTGGTGTCTGATTGTAAAGAGTACTCAGTCTCGTACATTACCTTACAGGGAAAGCTGAAGAGTTTGATGAAGCCGAAGTCATCTCCTGTAGCCAGGAGCTTTCTATCTTTGGTAAGTGAAGAGGCATTGACGAAACTCAGCGTAGGCCAGATTCCCTCACAGGTGGGACCCAGGACAGATGTCCATGTGGCCCACTCTACCTTCTCAAACTGAACACACAAACACACAAGTACAGGTGGTACATTGAAGTGTCTCTTGCTTCCTCATTTAGATACTGGATGCCTTTATTGCTTGATGCTCTGCATCTCTTTTACCTCAGCAGTGGAGATGTTCTGCCTCCGTCCACGAGGAGCTTCAAAGAATAATTGCTCTTTGGCACCAGTGTTTAGTTGCAGCAGTTTACCTGCATTGGGGTGTGAAAAGGTATGGATATAGTAGCTCAGTGCCACCAATTCAATTCAACCACTCATTGATTACACCAACCCACCCATTTACAGATCTGTGTGATAACGGAGTCACTCTTACCGCGGGTATCCCAGTCAATATGAGTGATGTAGCTGGTTGCTCCTTTACAGATACCCACTCTTTTACTGGTCAGTACATTGTAGATGTCCACAAATGAATCATGGGAGGCCACTGCTAGGTACTTTCCAGCATCTAAATGAAAGATATGAAATATTGAATGGCCCACTGGGGTAATTTCCTCTTTTGCATGTGCCAATTTTATTTCCACCCAGATCAACCGTTCTCCACCCTGCACTGAGCAAATTACAGTCCAAATTACCTACCGATTTTCACCCAACTCAGTGGTACCTTGGTATATCTCTGTGATTTTCCACCACTGCGTGCCACCATATTTAGTCTCCTAATGCACATTTCGATATTAAATACTTTTCAGATTATGAAACTACAGAAGCTCTGAGAGATTGTGGCCCTTTTACTTGGTTTACTTCATCTCTGGGAGAGCATTAGCAAAGAAACTAAAGTCAATCAGACAAGCATGGCCCCACAGGCTGATAGCAATGGCAACTTCAGGTAGGAAGCTTAACTTTGCAGAACAGAGTAAAATTTTAGGCACCGAGAGCATTATCATTAACAGCTGTTTATCTGGGCAGTAGGTGTTGTGCTTTTTCTTAAAAATCACTAATATTAGAATAAATACAAATAACAGTAAAACAGTAAACAGTGATTATATGTCAGTGTGTTGGCTTGACCATTCCCAGAGTTCTCTTAGTGGACGCCCAATATCACTTGTAGTTTCCATCAAATCCCCGATTTGGGCTCAATCAGTCCTTCATTAGATAAAATCAGGTGCTGAGGGGCAGTGGTGGCCTAGTGGTTAGGACACTGCCTTTGAGACCCGAAGGTCGCAGGTTCGAGTCCCGGCCCAGGCACCACTGAGGTACCCTTGAGCCAGGTACCGTCCCACTACACTGCTCCCCGGGTGCTGTTGGTAGCTGCCCGCTGCTCCACGAGTGCATGTGTGATGGCTTAAATGCAAAGGTTGCATTTTGTTGTGGTGCTTGAGTGTGTTCACAATGACAAATGTTCACTTTAATAAGACTTCAGACACATCCATGCAATGACTAGAGGCATGGAGGAGAAACCTGGAGCCAAACCTGTTCTCTTGACTCAAAAAAGATCAACTTCTTTTTACAAACAAAACAATTCTTCATTCCTTTCACTGCTTTCCTGTTTGTTTACATTGATTCTAATGTTTACTTGTGTTTTGCTGCAATAACCAATTCAGATAAACAGCTTTAAACTATTAACATAGGGGGCTAAGACTTTTGCACAGTACTGTATATTCACAATATCATCATCTTTAAGTTGAAATAACGACTACAATCATAAGTCCATGTGTGACGCAAACATCCAGGTTTATAGAAAATACAACCCAAACAACGTCCTGTAGTGTTCTTACCATCCCAGTGCAGAGTTTCATCACAGAGATGTTTTACTACACATCTCCCTGACAAACTATTCCAATCTGAATTGGGATTAGGGCTGTTTTTCAGTAATGAGCAGTGAGCCAGGGCGAATAATTATTAATCAGGTGGACTTGTCTGAAAAATGTAGGGTGAAGGTCAGATCTCAGGTCAGGACTATAGTTACATTTTCAGTTGACGTGGACTTTTCAGTATGAGGTGGACAAGAAGGCCGTTTTTAAGCTCTCCCAAACCTCTGCACAAAAATGATGGAACAATACACTTGTTAATGGTCAAAGCAACACATTTATATTATATATCATTTATAATATTTATAATTCGATTTATAATACTATATTTAATATATTATTTAATTATTATAGCTTTATAATTATTTTATATATTACATAAGTTTCCTGTTTTTCTTCAAAATTCAGTTGTCTCTAATTCCGAGCACTAGCTAAGATGCCTATTACACAATACCCCCAACACTGGGAGGGTGAAGGCAAGCATGTGGTTTCATGAATTCATGTGAAATGCAACCACATCTATTTGAACTGCTGGATCAACATTCCTGGAAAGCGTAATGGGCTTAGAGTGCCAATTCTGCTACATCAGCTAGGACGCTGGGTAATGAAGGGAGCAGGGATGGCCTCAGGAACACTAGGGATCAAACTCCCGATAGTAGGGTCTTGCTTAGACAGCAGCGTCACTCAGGATCCCACATTATTATCTTTTTTTTACTGTGTAATAAATCTTAATTCCACTAAAGACATGTGTAATTTGTATGTTTTTAGCTGATGGTGCAGAGATTTCAACATTGTTTCCCATCTCTCCCAACACATCCACTAATGCTACCTTGAGAGAACTTAAGGTCAGAGATGATCTCCTTCCTGTGGTGAAAGGTCACCATGTCCTCCAGAGTGTCCGCATTCACCACTAGGAAGCTGCCATCGTTCAAACCCACTGCTAAGGCTTTCCCATCTGGGGAGAAGGCACAGCATCTTCCGCCTACACACACACACACACACACACACACACACATACACACACACACACAGAGCATTAATGTTGAAAACTGAAGTTTAAAAGAAGGCTGCCAGTGTTTACATAAGTTATTTACTCCACAATTCTTACACAAATGTAAAACATTTTGACATATTTTCCACGTCTCATCCTTTCCACAGTAGTGCAGGCTGAAGTCCAGCTGCTGTATGTTGCTATGATTGTACCTGGACCTCTCGTTTAAAAACTGCATCTTTTGCAGAGTACACTGGATGAACCTCTTTGGTCAATGCCTTAACATGATGAACGTAACAAATGAGCGACCTTGAAAAATAGAGCAGAATCTTTCTTGGCATAACTTTTCTTTGTGCTAATGTTTTTATATGCAGGCAGTGGTGGCCTAGTGGTTAGGACATTGCCCTTGGGACCTGAAGGTCGCAGGTTCAAGTCCTGGCCCAGGTACTACTGAGGTACCCTTGAATAAGGCACCATCCCACTATACTGCTTCCCGGGCACTGCTGATAGCTGCCCACTGCTGGGTTAAAGCAGATGTATAATCGATTACATTAGAATTTAAGATTATCATTACTAATCATTGTTTTGACGATTAACCAAGTAATCAAACAAAATTTATAACAGAAAACCTTCCAAACATTAGTGAGGCCCCTTCTGTGTTGGATTACTCTCTTTCAGTGAAGCAAGCCAAGTGATAATTGCTCCCCCTTGTGGTGGATCCTCTACACATGGCCTAATAGTGAGTGGAGGGAGTCTGTGATTTGTTTTTCTAACAGGGATGATGGCCAATGGCACAATGGCCACTGACACTACACTACAGAGAACAGGAACGACTGATTAACAAGGAGGATGCAATTTGGTCCTTTCGGTAACGAGAGGGGTTGCTGTCCCGCTTCTTTGTCTAGTTAGCAATGGAATTGCAAAGCGGTCACTAAGCCCATTCGAGAATGTACATTTCAATAGATTCATTTTTAAAAAATCAATGATCTGATTTAACCATTATGAATCAAACTGAGGAATAATGACAATGTTTTCTACATTTCTAAAATGTCCAGGTTTCATTGAAAAAGTCTATTTCAGATTTTTGAACTACACTGTACAATCAAAATACAAAGTTCATCTCTTTCTGAAAGCAAAACATTCTTATTTGGGGACAAATTTGAGGAAACTAGACAAATAAAATCATGATTAACAGAAATTAATGTGATTATTTGTGATTAATTCTATTCTTCATTGGACAGTCCTAGCAGCACAGTGAAAGCACCGAAATATATTGAAAGCACTTAAGTAATGTTTACTAAGCTTTTATGGGGTTCACGTTCAGGCTAAGGGTGAAAAGTAAGTGAGCCCACCTTTCTTAAGTTTGCGGACAGCTACCATCCGATGATTGGTGGAGAGCTCCCAGATGCGGAGTGTTTTGTCGTCACTCACGGTGGCACATATAGGCAGCAGTGGGTGAGCAGCAAGACCCCATACCTCACCCTCCATATGGCCCTACATACACACACATACACACATTCATTTCTTTTACCACTGCATATTAAATAGCACTAAGTGCATGCAGACTTAACCAATCCGTCACAACGTAAACAGTTCATTTAGACCTCTATTACTCTCTTCCCATATCACGCGTATATATAAGTTGTCCTGCCTGAATCAGTAGAGTCATAGGGCCACTTTTGTCGATCTCCAAGATCTCGCCATTCTTGGTGCCCACCAGAATATGCCCGTGGCCCAGAGTGATAGCTCGGATTGAGGGGTTGTCCTCTAGAAGCAGCCCTGCACACACAAGCAAATACCTAAATCTTTACACTGCTGCTTTAGCTTACATCAGGCTTGCACATGCTATAACCCAAATGGCATTAGCTACAGTCCAAGGATGTAAACCATACCTTTAGAGGATGGTGAGAGTGCAGCCCTTTTGATGGCATAGGTTTTCAAACACCTCTCAAACATGTCATCCCACAGTTCCACTATGCCATCCTTACCACCCGTGACAAACCCCTACAGAAACAACATAGACATTAACATGCATTCAGTACACAGTTAAGCAATCAGACACTCTGCAGTAACAACACTCCCTATCACTTCAACATAAAACAGCTGTAGGCTGAATGGGTGGTCGAAATACACATGTTTACGGGTGAATATCCTACAATTGAAGGTCCACTAAGATCATTTTTGTTGTTTAATGTACAAGAAAACATCTTAATTCTTAATTTGAACATGACCATTTTTAAACCACTCTTCATTCCTTGAAGCTGAACAATCTGTATTTGTTTTCAATCTGTCAATTGTATGTTTTAAAATATGAGCATTGTTTACATGCTACAGTAAACTCTAAAAAGTAGGAAAATCTGATTTTCATAATAAGGGCCCATTTAATGGTTGTGACATCATAACCATTATATACAAAACTGTCTGTTTTAGCAATTAAGTTGTCATATATGGACTGTTATGGACTGGGGAGTCCAAAAATGATATGTTTTCCATGACACAGACGCCTTAAAAATGCCTCTCATATGAATAAAGTTGACCGCGAACCTTGTCTAGTGAGCACATGGCAAACACGGGGCCATCGTGAGCTTTGATGGTCTTCATCAATGACGTGTCTTTCCAGATGTAAACATCACCCGTGGTGGCCCCAGAGAACACCAGGTCCTCAGAGCGCCCGTAGCATGCTGACATCATGGTCTCCTGCTTGCCCAGGTTGCCAAATATTCCCCTCTTAAATGTCAAGCCTCCACCTAGATTAAGAGGGAAATATGTATCAGGATTGAAGGTTTTATCTGCATGTGCATGTGAGCTGCCCAAGCAGTTATTTTAGTCAACTATATATCCCTTTTCACAACGTTTTTTTAAGGGTTGGCAGACTTTCTCCCTATTTCAGTTGTCTCCCACAAGCTAGAACTCCTCATATTCAATGATACCACCAAATTCCAACTGCCACTAAAAGCAATGGCTTTGGACAATGTAGCACATATAAGGCCAGTTCTCTTATGTCAGTTCTTAGAAAAATACGTCACCTTGATGGCTGCATATGTCTCTCTAAAATCCCAGTATACACCTCCACATAAAAAGTACTTTCACACATATGCAAGACACACATGCTGGGGGCACTGATGCTAATGCCCTGATGCTTCTTCCTCTGGATTCCCTGAATCTTTTCACAGTATGATTTACTATAGATGATAAATTATTTGCAGTTTTGCCTTAAGACATGTTCTTTTTGAACAATTCTCTCATTCTCATTGGGACAAAGTGGTGAGCCATGACCCGTCTTTGCTTGAAAAGACTGAGCCTTTGGTGGAGCCTTTTACACCCAATCATGATCCCCACACCAGTTACCAATTCACCTGCTTATTGTGGAATGTCTCTAAATGGTGAAACTCAAATATTCTATAAACATTTAACTTTTTTTTTACTCAAATATTTTAAGTGTGCTGTGGCCACCAAATAAAAAAAATACTATATTTACAACACCAATCATATTGACCTTAAATGCACTGGATGTAAGACGTGCATCTCTGTACCTGTGTGCTGCCAAAACTTTATATGCTTCATGCCCACTGTGACCAGCTTATCCATACGAAATGGGTTCCCCTTCACCACATAGATCTTGTCTTTGTGTCCTCTATGGAGAGAAAAGCACAGATATTCCACAGCACCATAACTTTGGAAGTGAGTGGGGGGTGGATTTAGTGTTTAGAGGATTTCCTACCTTGCTTTGGCAAGCTTCTCACCCTTCTTCCAGTCCCACATCACTATGGAGTGGCCTTCATCAATGCCCACTGACACCAGACTCTTTCCATCCGCTGTACACATCACAGCATAACACAGAGTTCATTAACAAAGTATATCTGATTATGCAAAACAATGAATGAGTGTATTAAATCACATATTCCTAAAACACAAAGATAAATATGTAATTGAACCAAATCAGCTCATATAACACAATGTTACACAATTTTTGTTTCTGGCTTCTAAGTGTTATATTTCAACTGCTTATGTCTAAATCCTATGTAAAAAAAACAGCTTCATCCATAACAAACTTTGATTTTATGACCACAGACCCCAAATGTTTCATTTTTATAGCGGCAAAACAGGCAAATTGTTATCTTTTTGGACAGTCCCAGAAAGTTCTTGAAAGTTCTAAAAGATTCCAGAAAGCGCTAGAAAATTTTGAACAATTCTGGAAACTTCAGAATATTCTGGAAGTCTACTTAGCATTTAAAGTGAATGGAGAATGTTCTTGAAAACAGATCAACCTCAGAATGTCATTGTCCTGAGCACAGAAGCAAAGCTTTTGTGGAACAACAGCCATTCTCTATGTTTTTCAGGCATAAGGGATTGGACAAAAATAAAATAGAACTCTGTTGCGTAGTGATATTTGTTTTTTGTATTGATAAAATTTGGGTTCTTTTTCTCATTTTTGATATTTACACAGTTTATTTAAAAGTACATATGACTGAACAGCGAAATGTGACTAACACGATACAAAACGCTGTGTGTAGTGTGTAATAGTGGTGCAATATGGGCAGGAATGCACACCTGTGAACTCAAGTGCACACACTCCTCTCTGGTGCTGCCCTCTCAGCAAGGACAAACACTTCAGGGTCTGAATGTCCCAAACATGGATTGCTGGGTCTCTCCCCACCTGACCACAAAAACACAAAAACACAGTTAGGAATTCATCATTTCTATTATTATTTGCACTGCATATAAATTACTACCTCTCAGTGTATGAGGAGTTTACAGTATATATATATATATATATACTTTTTTTTTTTTTTTACGGGCCATACCCCATGTAAAAAATTACTACTACTACTGCACACCTGGAACACTCCACAAGACCTGCTGTGCTGGAGATGCTCTGAGTCTAGCCATCGCAATAAGACCCATGTCAAAGTGGCTCAGAACCTTATGCTCGGCCATTTTTCCTGCCTCCAGCACACTGACTTCAAGAACTGACTGTTCCTTTGCTGCCTAATACATCCCACCCCTCTGACAGGTGCCATTGTAATGAAGCAACTGGACAGTCAAATGTTATTTACGTCACCTGTCAGTGGTCATAATATTATGGCTGATCGTTGTGCATCTACAGTAAAATCTTTCCCCTCACTGAGAAATAAAACAATATTTTTATTATGCTGGAGCAGATAAATATGTATGATTTTTATATGATTATTTCATAGTATTTTTTTTTTACAAAGATGTTGATATAGCAGACTGAGCTACTCGCTGTTTGTGGATTTAAGTAATAATAAAAATAGAGAATATAATACTTTTTCATATAAATGATGTAATTCATTCCCTAGCAATTCAAATAAAAGCATCCATTGTACGTTGCACATGATAAAATGGTATAAATACTTATATAGTAAACATTTCGTTGTAATTCGGCGACTAATTTCAGGTGAATTCGACTCAGCAGTTTCATTCTGACCAGTCAGAACTTCGCCAGCGCTGTAGTCAACTGGGAGCATGACCTCACCTGCCCAGTGGCCACGTAATCTTTCAGCGGATGGGCGGTGAGGCTGAGGATGTCATCATCATGGCCCAAGTAGAAGCGCTGAGTGTGCTGCTGTCTGTTATAGACCACGCCCACAGCGGCCACGTGATACACCACCTCCCCGGTTTGAGTGTAGAAGAGGTTATTCCTGCAGTCACAACCCCTATAGCTGCACACGAGAGAGAAACATGTAGTAAAGTAAGCACACAGTCGAAGTTAACCCCAGTAAGTGAGCGTTTGAAGATCAGGTGCAGGTCTTTTAGGGTTAGATGCACACAGCACATGCTAAATAGTTTATATTTTTGTCATATTTTTAAACATTAAAATGTAATTGTGAGTATGAATCACTCATGCTGAAATCACTAAATCAACTAGACAAGTATGTGCAAACCACATCTTAGGTAAGCGGCAATTAATGAATGGGTGTTAACCTCGCTGTAGAATTTTGAACCTCGTTGTAAATTCAGTAATATTGTTCGAGAATGTTTATACCACTGTGTGAAAGGTTTGAATATTGTACACATATCTCTAAGATCACTATGCACAACTGTGATTTCTGACACCAAATTCATCCAAATTATGGAGCAAAAACAAAAGGAAATGGGGGAGGGTGTTGCCAAAGGTGGGTCCAAAGGGTAATAGCTATAGTTGGTGTAAAACTGCAGTCTTAAACTCATATGACCTGGGGTCCACTAGCCAGGGAGCCAAGGGGATTAAAAAATGAAGGATAAAAGTGTCCCAGATTCCGCCTTCGCCTGCCCAAAAATACATTTAAACTACATGACGTACACTCACATCTCAGTCAGTGTTCGTTAGCAATTCCTCTCCCATTCAAACTACTATACTACTGCTACTAACCCATCTGTGCAGGAGCAGTGGGCAGCTGGTGTGGGGAGCAGTGCTTGGGGACGGTACCTTGATCACAAACATTATGCCATCGCATAAACATTATGCCACCGCTGCCCCTTATCATAATAATTAATACTGTAGTATTAATGCATATGGTTTAATGAATATTTTAGAGCGCAACGAAGTGAAGCAAAGCTGCACGAAAAAAGCGTGACATGAATCTCTATCTTCTTTTGTCCTGTTCGTGACACAATGGTCCCACTGTAAATCGCCAACTCTCATTTAAAATGAATGGCAGCTGGTGGCTCGGTTGCCTTTCTCTGTTGCTCATGTGAGCCCAGGGTTATTGTCATAGCAACAGCATTCCTGCCGAACGTGAGTGAAGTCTTGCTAAATTGCTAAACTGTTAATTCTCTATTCTTGCTGGATGATGTAGACAATTCCTTTCATTTCTTAAATGTGACGCTCATAAATTCACACACCCAGATTTAAAACCTCTCCGCCTCAACTACAGATATTCTCATTGTGCAGGGTTCATGCAGCATCAGGTTTCCGTTTAAACGGTTCCTCCTGTGTGCAGCTCTTCTTGTGGCAATTCAACTTTTTGTAAATATGTAGATGTAGTGTCTTCTTGCTACTGAAACAATGCAAATTTCCCCATGCAGGACAATAACGGCTTATCTTATCTCTGTTATAAGAGCGAAAGGATTCAGCTTGAGTTTCACCTTTGCACCCATCAGATGTGAATTAATCTGCAGTAAAAGGTTTGCAGGCCTGATCTCAGGAAACATTTTGCCCCATGAAGCTGTCACAGCAGGCTACATCTTTGGGACCCCTGATGTAATGGGTTTAAGGGGTTAATGCTTAGCTCCACCCAAGGGTGCAGAGGATAAATCATTGAGGACCAAGGTAACAATGTGTGTTGACAAATTTGTGGTAGCGTTACCCATGGACAAACTGTAGCCGTAGCCCCTCGTCTGGGGCTTTCTGCCTCTTCAGAGAACCCACCAGTTTCTTCTTCAGCTGAGAGAGATCCTCCTTATACACCTGAGGCGAGAACGAACGAGCATCGACTTTACACAAACACACACAAAAACGAAGACACACACACAAACACACATATTCCCAGAAAAAACAAACATGCAGACAAACACAGAGAATGTAAAGGGCAACGGCAGGGTAGGGGCTGGTTGGCCAGTCAGCTGTGAAAATAATTAGAGCCTGAGGCTCCGCTGCTGAATCACAAACGGAATTAAAGCAGCTCACGGCGCCGGGTCGAATAAAATATTCTGCTGCGTATGTAAAGCTAATGAAAGTGTTATGTCTGAACGGGCGGCCTTGCCTGGCGCTCGTAGCTCATCTGAGCCTCCTGTTCGATGTCCGAGTCCAGCTCAGGAACATCAGACAGGTCCGAGTCAGACTCGCCACTGTTGGAGTCAGCGTAGCCCTCTGGGGAGACAGGAGACACATCATTAAAAAAGTTCCTCAAAGTTCAAAAGTTCCCTCAGCTTTATAATAACACAAGCATCTTGCATTTAGAAATTACCATCGATCATATTATTATTATTCTTTAATAGTCATATCTGATATTATTTTTTATTTTATGCCTTAACTTTTTCTTATTAGTTTATTATGTAATAGACTTTTAAGAAATTTGAGCTGCATTTTTTATTTTTTTCACTTTTATGATTTATTTTGTTTTACATTAATGCTTACATTACTTTCCTACATGTTTTATTAATTTTATGATGTATTTTATGCCCTGCTCTATTGTAATCTATTCACTTTTAAGCACTTTGAGCTGCATGAAAGGTGTTATACAAATAAAGTCTATTATCATCATCATCATCATCATCATCATCATCATCATCATCATCATTATTATTATTATTATTATTATTATCTTTTATTTGTCCCTGAGGTCCACTTACAGTATTTGGGTTACTTTTTGTATCAAGAACCTCATAATTCCTTTTTTCATGAACACTTTTCCAACCTCTCTTTACCCCTTAGAATTAAACAGGCTGTTTTGTTTTTTTGCCTTTAAGACTGATATGTTAAAATGACCTCTGTGATGATTGGCTGGTCTGTGTTGCATCTCATTCCTAAAGCAGTTTGAGCTGAAACACTCCTTATAACTTCAGCATGCATGGGTTGGGCTAAACAGGTAAGGCTTAAAAGTCGGATATATAAATGAATTGGTTTTTTGTGACATCACAAAAACAGTGAATCCAAAACAGGTTTGCAGCTTAATTTCCACATAAGAACTGTATGGACTGATTAGTGAACAACAGCATTAATAGTGATTACAAAATACACTAATAAATATTTTAATTTAATGAGATGAACCCGTTTTCTATGATATGGGCCCTTTAATTATTTCTCTCACAGCTCATTGGAGAAATTGTGACACAGTGAGTTCTAAAGTTTGTTAGCACCATAATAAAAATGATGATTAAGTTGTTAGTTGTTTCAAAGTGTGTGGATTCAAATCTTTCAGCTGAGCCTGAACAAACCCTGTATGAGAGATGTTTTAATTAAAATGTCATTTTTAATGTTTTTAAATGATATTTTACCGGGATGCACGTTTTCAAACATGCCATTAAAATTCTATGCCATGAAAATAGAAAGTGACATTTTTAACAGCCAACAGTTCTTGCATTTCGAATTTCTCTACAAAAATACAGTCCTGTAATGTATTTTTCTGTAAATTCTAAAAATGTAATGAATACATTCAACACTATATAATTTAAAACCATTGCTTAGATAATATTCAGATTGAGTGTATGTGAAAGTGAAAGTGAAAGTGAAAGTGTATGGAATCCATGTATGAATGGCAACCAAAAAATGTGATATTTTCTGATATACCTTGCAGAAGTGGCTCCAGTACACCATTCATCACACCCTCAGGTAAGAACCTCCATTGGAACACAGAGTGGTCAGCTCCACCTGTGCTCACGACCCACTGCAGGTCATGTGACCAGCGCACATTGGTCACATGGGCAGAATGACCTATGTACTTCTTAAATTTGGCAGCTGTGAATTGAGACAGAGAACTGATGAAATGGCTTTGACCTAAGGACACTGGATACACAGTGCATCAGTAAACCTGCTGATCGGGCCAAAAACCATCTTCAGACCTTTTTTAAGACAGGGGAATCTGAAAAGCTTGACGAGGCCGAAGTCGTCCCCCGTCACCAGCACGGCGTTGCTGTAGTTGGCATCCACAGAGTTGATGTCATTGACATTGGAGTACTTGGGCCAGATCCCATTGACCTCTGGCCCTAAGACACTAGTCCAGGTCATCCAGTGAATCCCTTTGGCCTCCTCCTTAGGAAGAAACTTCCCAGCTATGGAAGCAAAACAACTATACTATGCAACTGCTAATTGCTAATATGATCAAATGAGAAAATTACGCATTAATCTCAGAAAAGAGCACCTGGCATTCTGTAGAAGAGTCTCTCCCCAGCGCCGTCATTGGTCTGCAGGAAGCGGCTGTCCACAGACCAATCCAAGTGGGTGATGAAGCAGGTGGATTTGTTACACTCGCCCACCTTCTTGTAGCGCTGAGCCACAGCGTAGATGTCCACCAGGCCGTCGTTGGACCCCACTGCCAGGTAGGAGCCGTCCGGAGAGAACTTCAGCTCATGAATCACCTCCTTTCTGTCTTTGATGTGCACTACCTCCGTCATGTCTCTGAGAAAACAGACAAAGCCATTTGTTTTGTTAATCACTTAACCAGGAGAACAGAATTTAGCATGAAGTAGCACTGAGGTTCTTTTACCTGACTCGGAGCACAGTGAAGGAGCCATCCTTCATGCCCAGAGCAAGCTGAGAACCGTCGTTGTTGAAGGACACACTCCGTACAGCCTCCTCCATGTTACAGCGAGCTATTAGAGTGTGATCGCCTAGGCTCCAAAGCCTGGGGTGTAAGGGCAGGTCAGGAACTGCGTGTTATTGTCTTGTCATAGCAAATACAATTACACAGAACACATCTCAGCAATATAAGTTATAATTTCATATTCAAGTTCATTTCAACTTGATTTTTAGTATAACACTCTAAACTGAGATGATCATTTTTGGTTTCTTGATTATAATATTTGTGAAATGCTTGTAACCAATTTTAACGGGCTGAAAATTCTGATTATAAATAATATTAAATTATTATTTTTTTATTATATTAAAATATAAAATATTACAATATGAATATTTTGAGAAAATTAAATTGAAAACACTATTTATCTGGTCAGTTATTCCCTTTAAAAAAATAACAAAAACAACTTGGGGGCATAAAGGAGAAATTTGGAACTTACATAACCAGCTCCCAAGATAAAAAAAATAAATAAAAAATTGCCCACAACTATTAAAGTAAATAACTTGTCACACAGAGCGTGAAGGGATTTTTTTTTCATGTGACAATATATTTTGAGTGACTGTCCCATGAACGGGCACTTTCACATTAAAGATGATATTTATGTGTAAAAAAGTAAAGTTTAGATTTTTCAACAACACAACAATCACTGGCCACTTTCGCTTCTCGATCCAGTTTTTTTTTTTTTTTTGATGAAAAGTTCATTAATTTTTACCTTTTCTTAAGTATCTTACATCAAATACACAGCTAGTTGCTGCTCTGGGTCAAGTGATTTCCTGAAATTGCTCCTCAGCTTCTTCAAGTGTGGAGCTAGCATCTCCAACAGCTCCTCAAACTGAGCTACAGATGTCCCGAAGAAGGTCCGAAAGTGGCTGGGACACAGTTTCAGCTCCTGGGCCAAGTGGTACGACTGCCCATATTCTCACAGGCTTATCAGGATAGGATGTACCCAAAATTTCTTATATTTTCTTTTTTATTTTGTAAAATAATAAGTTCATCATCACTTATTGTTGATAGTCACGCAAATATTTTGAAATGTTTGCAAAATATTGTTATTCGCGTTTAATATGTTTAATACTGATGCTGCACGCAGCTCTACTTTTCCAGTGAAAAGCTGTGTACATTGAACTTGGCCTTATCATCAGGAGGTCATGAAAAACAAAGTATAACATAGAATTATATAATAAAAGATATAATTATTGCTATTTTTACTGCCTTTTTTACCAGCAGAAACACTTACAGCTCAGATGCCCAAACGTGCTTTTGACTTTCTTCAGTTCAGTTCTACAGTTGTACTATACAGTTAACTCTTATATTACAAGCTGATATAATTGCAAATATTAGTCTCGCGGCTCCAATTGAATTTGCCTTATCATCAGGAGGTCGTTTGACATTGGATTGTCAGTATTTATGATATTTATGATATGTGATATTTTTAGCTGAGCTGTTTACATTTATACTGATACAGGTTCTACTTTGAATATGCAATATGCTGTTTATCCCATTTCAACACACATTTCCATTTTTAACAATAATGACTTTACTTTCGTAACACCTGCATCCAACCACTGGATATTCAATCTATCAACGTTTTTTACAAAAAAAACACACTAAAATTCTTTTCCACTCAACATGCATTGAACAAAATGAAACCAGAAATGCCACTGACCGAACAGACCGGTCGTCGCTACCCGTGACTGCGATTGGCTGTTTGGGGTGCAGGTCCAGCGCCCACAGCTCCCCCTCAGAGTGGCCTTGCATGACCAGCAGAGGCTTATCCCTGTCCCGCACCATCACCTCGAAAATCTCACTGTCCTGCGTCCCGGCCAGGATACGGTCAGCCTTCCAGCACACACTACGGATAGAGAGACCTGAAGGACAGGGAGAGAGAGAGAAAGAGAGAGAGAGAGAGAGAGAGAGAGAGAGAGAGAGAGAGAGAGAGAGATAAGAGAGTAAAAGGACGAGTATGCACTAGAGAAATGCCAAAGGAATAAAAACATTAAAAGGCTTCAGGAGGGAAACGTTGCGGAGCGTAAAGGAACCGGAACAGCCCTAACACGTGAGCACAAATTAGCAACTTGCAAAACTTACTTCAGACAGAGCCTCCACCAAAAATGTCAGTCCAAGTACAAAATTAAAAGCGTGTGAGAGCAAATCCAAGCATGCATGAGGGAATTTAAAAAAGAGAACAGCTCCATTAAAGCAGCTGCTTTATCTGTACCTAGCAATTACTCATATTCAGAGACATATGGGTTGGGGGATGGAGAGAGAGAGAGAGAGAGAGAGGGAGAGAGAGAGAGAGAGAGAGAGAGAGAGAGAGAGAGAGAGAGAGAGAG
>JBBPDA010000039.1:1977194-1991824 GCA_037974385.1 Arnoldichthys spilopterus | reverse complement strand
TTATGACACTACAGAAACAACAAAGCCATTATTCATCTTGACTTCTATATGTTGACTTCTGTTTCAAAAGAACACACAGTGACAGTCATCACTAAAAACTCGATTTGAATGCGAAACATCACCGAAATCAAAATGTCCTCTGCTCTCACAAAAGGTGCGTTCACCTGGATGCCCTCCATTTTCTTCATTTCTTTGACCCTCCTGCCCCTGGCGGTTCTGTTAGATGGTGCATGCACAGGCCGATATTTTTTATTTTTTTTTACATAATTTCACACCAAATGATATTATACTGTCAGTGTAAGACAAAGTTAAACCATGCACATTGTTTCTAACTGTAAGTACAGAAGTTCACATAACTACTTTATTTGGATATCAGTAGTATGTGATTGTGTATTACAATACACACATGTGTGTTATGTGATGCAACTAGGGGTGGGCGACATGGCAAAAACATCTTATCACGATATTTGATATGCGATATGTCACAATACGTGTTAAGATGGAACAAAGGGAAAAGAGCAAACGGTGTCATATTTTCCCCAAAAAAAATCAAAGTATGAGTACAAATAATTTTTGTTCAGTGTTTTTCACACCACAGTGCAATATGTTCACTTAAGCCGGACTAACGATGCTCTCCTTAAAACTGAACATGAAGTTTGACAGTGCTTAAGTACTAAAAATATCAAGAAATGCTCAGAAAAGAATATTGTGACCATAGTTTATCATGATAACAATAAATATCATATTGCCCAGCTCTAGATATAGCTACACTAAAAAGTAGTGGTCACCAACCAACCCTGCTCCTGGAGATTACTGCAGGGTCCTGCAGAGACAATCTGCCACTGCTGCTCCTTGACTGACTGGATCAGATTAGCTACAGTAGTGTTAGGGGGCAGCATGTTAGATAAAGGCTGGAACTAAACTCTGTAGGAAGGCAGATTTTCAGCGAAAGAGATGGTGACCATTGCTAAAAAGCATGTACACGCAGTTTGTAGCATTTTCGTTTACTATCATTCAACTTATAAAGCAGACATACTGCTTAATATTGCAAACTCTGCCTTAGGTTAAGACACTACAGAGAACAGCGATGTCTAATTCCTTGGAAGGAAGGCAGCAAACAACAGACTGGTGGCCTACTTGTTTGAACACTGAGCAGTCACATTCATTTTTCAACAAGTGAACTGTCTCCTCTTATAGTGAAAGTAAAAGTGACTATTTGTCATTGTGAACACACTCAAGCACCACAACAAAATGTGACCTCTACATTTAACCCATCACATGTGTACACATGTAGTGGCGGGCAGCTATCAGCAGCATCGGGGAGCAGTGTAGCAGGACAGTACTTCGCTCAAGGGTACCTCAGTGTTGCCCGGGCCAGGACTTGAACCTACAACCTTCAGGTCCCAAGGGCAATGTCCCTACCACTAGGCCAGCGCTGCCCCATCTCTGGCTTTATTTAAAGAAACAAACAACAACCAAGACAGATAGAGGATCCGCACCGACATCACCTTTCCACCAGAATATGAGCCCTCAGTTTAGATTAAGATTGTCACAAATAAATGAAATTAGTTGCGTCACATGACTCAGTGTTTATAGTGGTGGACTGGTGGTAAGGTAACATTAGTTGACATCATTGCAGAGTAGTCTTCTAAATAGCCAAGTGTAGCCTGGCTTTAATCAAGTTTCGAGTGTGTTGGCGAGAAAACCACCTGCTCTAGACCAAGTTTCTGCACATCCAGAGACTAAGACTAAGATGCAGCTAAAAGCAAAGAGCAGGGAGGCAGCAGTGAACGCACCCCGTGAGCAGCCTGCACGGTCCGCACCAGGTTCAGTCCCTTCCACACGTAGATGTCTCCGTTCAGAGCCCCCGAATATGTCACCTCGTCTTTTGCCGTGGCTAAGCACAGGATGGTCTGCAGGTCCCCGGTCTTACCGAAGATCCCTCTTTTAGGCGTCAGGGCGTTCCCACATAACGACCAAAACTATGACATAAATAGAAAGAAAAATGATAGAGAGGCACTAACTGCACCTTGTGCAGTGATAAGGACCCTTTCTACATCCTTTTTCTGAGACCATTTGTACAAAGGCACTTTAGCGCATAGACAGTATATATACACACACACACACACACACACACACACACACACACACACACACCAATCAGTCATAACATTAACACCACTGACATATAAGGTTAATAACATTGACTTTCTAGTTATTTCATTACAATGGCCCCTGTCAGGGGGGTGGGATAAATTAGGCAGCAAATGAACAGTCAGTTCTTGAAGCTGATGTGTTGGAAGCGAGTGGGCGAGTTTAATGATCTGAGCCACTCTGACAAGGGCCTTATTGTGATGGCAAGACAACTGAGTCAGAGCATCTCCAAAACAGCAGGTCTTGTGGAGTGTTCCAGGGATGCAATAGTTAGTACCTGCCAGAAGTGATCCAAAGAAGAACAACTTTTAAATCCAGGACAGGGTCAAGGGCACCCAAGGCTGATGCATAAGATCAACCTTCAGAAGAAAATCTCCTCCATGTCTCCCAGGCTCCTAGGCCCTCTCTTTTAGACTCTCCTCTTTAACTCGCACTCAGGTTTTCAGTGGAATTAAGGCCAGGGAACTGGGATGATCATATGAAACGCTTGATTTCTATGGTCATTAAATCATTTTTGTCTGGATTTGTATGTGTATTTTGGATCCTTGTCCTGCTGGAATATCCAGCCATGACCCAGTTTTAGCTTTTTGGCAGAGGCGGACAGATTTTCATTTAAAATCTCCTGGATACATGACTCCTGGTACATGATTCCATGATGTCATACATCCTAAACCTTTCAGGGATCAAATCAGCCCCAAAACATCCCAGATCCGGCACCATACTTTACAGGAAGGATGAAATAAATTTCTGTCAAAGCCACCTTGAGTGTATGTTACCAAAAACTCATCCATTCCATGATGTGACCAGAGAAACCGGTAACAATCAAAGACATAGTCGTGTCTAGAAAACTACAGATGCTTACATTTGTTACAAGGAATGGGCTTCCTTCTAGTATCTCCTCCAAATAGTGAACTAGGAAATACTTTTTCCTGTCATCCTCCTTAGTGTGTGTTAGGGATCAAATAATTGTGCATCTTCTTCCAGCTGCAGGTGCACTACAGCTCTGGTTGGTTTAAACTTCTTAATGATAGTCCCACCATTTAATGTGCCTGATTTATGAAAGTCCATACTGATATATTACTAGGGGAACTAGGCCACTGTGTCACCTCATATTTATACCCCAGTGAAACAGAAAGTCATACATGACTGCTTGAAAGTACCTGAACACTCAGGAGGACTTCCTTTAGTTGCATGTGAAGATTTCATGAACTTCTGTGCCTATATTTGTGCCAAAAATCATATAGCTGACTGTATTTAATGCAAATATCATATCCATATCTATGTACCTTTATATTCCTCATTTGAACATATTCAATGACATACGTATACTTTATAAATGTACACCACTTAAGTTCTTAAAATATAACTAGACATAACAATCACTGCACATCTTTAAGGGTATGAAGATTTTTTTTGGTTTGGTTTGTTTGTATTTTTATAGTTTTACCTTTTTCACAGGAAATTTTGACACCTTCACCCAGAGAAATTCCTCATATATATTTTGTACAGCAAATAAGATGATTTTGATGCTGACTCTGCTTATGATTCTGGAAGTTTTCCTTTAGAAAAAGAGCCTCAGAAGTTAATGAGAATTCTCCCTGGGCTTTTATTCAAAGTCAAGCTGAATCGAGTGAGGCCTTCACAGAGCGAGTCTTGAAGTTATCAGCAAAATGCTTTCTGACAAATGCACGGCTGAAAGGAGGCTTTGCCGCTTTTACAAGCCCTTATCTACCGTGGACAGGAGCAATAATTGAGCTAGTTAGATTCCATCTTTCTCTGTCAGCTTTTCCCATCGGTAATTGCTTTCTGTTTGAGCGAGAGACGGAAAAACGCAGCGAGTCTGAGAAATAATTGGGCGGGGGGAAGCAGGCGCGGGGCGAGTCTGTGAAGCTCTGCTTTCCAGAAACTTGTAGGCGTCACCTGCCAAGTTCAAAAGAAGTTTGTGTCGGCGGAGAGACGGCGCAGGGTCAACTCACTTTGATGTGCTTCACTCCGCAGCTCACCAGCCGGTGCGGCAGGAACGGATCCCAGGATATATCGAAGATCTGAAACGGGCAGTAAAAGGCTTCTGTCAAGACAGGGCAACAAATCACATTCCACACACATCACCAGTGCATGTCTGAACTTTCCCTTCGAGTTAAAACACCACTCAGTTCTATCGGATCTCTTTACATCTGCCTGACCCCATGCAGTGATTCCAGCTGACATCTGATCCGGAAAGTGGCTTTAAACCTGTAAATACGACCAGAGAAAAAAGACCAATATCCTGTGAGCTCTCGAAGCAAAGCCCCTTACTGCGACTTTAACCAGAGCTCCTGCTATGATGGCTTCTAGAGATGACTGACATAATAACACGGTTTATCATATGTTCCCTGCCTTTGTTTCACAGCGTGCTGTCAGCACTGTCAGAGTGTATGTGTGTGTGTGTTGTGTGTGTGTGTGAGGGGGTGTATAGAGTGAAAGAGGGAGAAATATAGATTCAGATAAAGATACAGTGGTAGAGAGGGAAATATAGGAATACAGAGAAAGAGAGAGAGAGAGAGAGAAAGGGAAGTATAGATTGAAGGAGATAGAAGGTTTTGGACAGTCTTACCCTGTCAGAATGCCCCGTGGCAGTAGCCAAGACCCGCCCTTTCTTCCAGTCCCACACACATACAGTGTTTTTGGCATCGAGACCAACAGACACCAGTCGCTGAGGAGAGAAGAGACAAACCAGCAACTCTTGAGATATAAACGCATGAAAATCACATAAAAATGTGTGTGTTCACTCCACAATTAATTTTACTACATTTTACTGTGAGCAGTGTTCTGTACTGAAAAGCTGCTTTTGCTTATGATGAAACTGCTGAATTTGACCTTTAATAACAAAATGTTCACATTATAATGTGTTTGCATGTGTGAGATCATGGAAATGTAGCAGATTGTGTGAAATTTCATCATATTTCATACTGACTGCAGCCCCCAGTATTGAACAGAAGCTACTAATCTCAATAAAAACATTAGTGCATTTTTTGCAATTTTTGCAAATTGCAAGTTTTAAGGTGTTGAAAATGATCAGACTGTTGGCCAAAATAATCAATGTAGGATTGTATCGGGGTGAAACTTTTGATTTCCATCCCTAATTTTAACCTAATCCCAATTGCCCGCACCGTGAAGAGTACAGTCAATGAACACATACTAGCATTCACACCTATAACAGAAGCCGATATTTACTTGCTGAATTCTATGAATTTTATAAAAAATAAAAGAAAATAGTGAAATATGTTTGTGGAATGCTTGCATAAATTATTCAGTCAAAGGTAACAGTAAATAATCCAGTAAGTCATTACAGTCTATTTTTACAGAGGAAAGATTTCGTAAGAAATGTCATTAAAAAAACATCACCAAGAACAGCTGTGTTTATGGGCCTTGTATTGTTTAAGGGTGTCTATGTTACAAAATGGTCCTAATTCATTTTGTAAAGAAAGAAAGAAAGAAGGTAAACATCTTAACTGGATTTACATGCCGTTAGTTTAGTTTCTGGAGGACCAAAAACATCCCATGATTCTGCAGTCAGAGTGGTGAACCCAGTAGCGGCGGCAATGTTTTAGCTGTACCAGGAGGGTTTTTAACAAAGGACTCAGGTCTAATAAAGACACTGATCCACATTTTATCAATCCATTAAAAGGTGAACCTCTAACCCCACAGGTTAAAAACACTCTGGACTGGCTGATTACTGACCCCCAAAGGTTAAACACCAGAACTACAGTCTGGGCTTTAGTGTCATACTAAACTCAATCAAGCAAAATGCTTAGGAGCTCAGATCTTTAGAACTGATTTGAACACCTTCATGGATGAGAATTAAACAGGCTGATCCTTTAAGGTTAATGCATGCATGTGAGCTCAAGCTGTCCAGGCTGAAACACTCCTTATAACTTCAGCATGAATGGGCGAGGCTAAACTGCTGAATAGAGGGATATATGTAAATGAGTTGGTCACAGAAATAATCCATTTATTGGTGATTAAACTGGTTGTTTTCACAGAATAGATTCCATACATGGACTCTTGTCCATGATATGGTCCCTTCAAGACACATATCTCAATATGGAACAACAGGCTACTCACCTGCCCATCAGCGTCAAAGGCCAAACAGGCCACACCATGTGTGTGGACATCTCTCAGGATGGATACAGTGGTCAGCGTGTACGAGTCCCACACACATATGTACGGGTCCTTCCCCACCTGACCAGTGGCCACTTGGATCTTATCAGGGTGCAGAGCGAGACTGCAACAAAGGCAGATAACATAAAGATTCAGGAGAATTTGCATCATTTTTAGGGGCAATTTTTCAAGCACATACATTGTCTTCACAAATACATTCACATTGGTTTTAGACACCTGGGATAACTCATGCTACAAGATTTTCAAGGTTATACAAAGTATAAAAATCTCTACCTTGCTGCTCCAGAGGTTGAAAAATACTTGATCAACAGCAATTTTATTGTTCAGATCTGACCATGTCACTTGTTGCAGAGGGTGATAAATTGCGTAGCAACAGGTGTTATGGATCAGATATTGCTAGCTATCGCTCCATCACTAAACAAGTCATGCATCTTCAATTATGTGTCCCAGTCCTGTTTGCAGAGAAGCAGCCCCATGTCATGATACTCCCACCCCCAAACCTCACTTATGATTATGATACAGTTGAAGCTCTCTCTGTGTTTGCGTGTTTCCTCCAGGTGCTCACTCCCACTGTTCAAAGGCTTGCAGTAGGTTGATTGGATACTCTAGTGTGAGTGTGTGTGAATGGTTGTCTGTCTCTGTGTTGCCCTGCAACGGGATGGCCTTCTGTACTGTATGTACCCTGTTTTAGGCCCTGGGATTAGGATTGGCTCCAGTTTCCTAGTGACCCAAAATGGATGAAGCGGTTTGGTCAATTAATGAATAAATGAATGAAGGATGCAGTTCATTACTTATTGTTTTCTGTGCAACTGTTGTAGCTTTTTGGTAAGATGTTTCTGATTAACTGCTGGCTTCTCTCTTACCTTCCTTATCATTAGTGTGACAGAAATCTTGCATGGTGCATCTGTCCAGTGGTGACTGTTTGTGGTACCATGAACTTTCTGCTTGAATATGAATGAACTAATTGCATCAACTGGGATGTTTAAGTTCATTGTTAGGATTCTGTAGCTTTTACTTTACCATGATTGCTATTTGTTGCATACATTTAAAGAGGATATATGGAATGGAAGTGTATTAAATAAAAAAGAGAGAAAAAAAGAAAGAAAGAAAGAAAGAAAGAAAGAAAGAAAGAAAGAAAGAAAGAAAGAAAGGCAATTGTGCTACAATAAATTTAATTAAGGAATTACCATGTAAACGCATGGAGTGTGATAAAGCATAATGGAACAGAAAGGGATGAGGTGGTAACAAGCCCAGCAAGCCCACAGAGAGGCAGAAAAACAATGGCGCTTTTATCAGTGCAGGGAGCCACAGCAGGATAATATCAGCAGATAGCAGAGCAGCCTCTGCATCTTCCCTGACAGTGCTGCATATTACCACTTTTCATCACGATGGGTCTCTGAGGAGGGGGAGCAAAGCTCTATCAGCCTCCACACAGCTACAGCCTCACTGAGGAGACACATACTGTGAAGACTCACTGCTCAAGGACATTATAGCACCAAAGTGTTGCTAATGAATAGTGCTGCATTCCAGGTGCTTATGAAAGAGCAGACTGTTCAATGGCTGTTCATGAGAATTATGAGCAGAATATCTGCCAAATTCACTGCTTAGAATTGAAAATAATGTTGGGCTCCCAGGAGGGTCGTACACTATGTGCAGCCAGGGCTTCTCCAGAGTGCACGTTTAAGTGAGGGGTTTAATGTGTGATCCTGGAATATAATGCATCACATTTACTTCAGGTTACTTCACGGTTTCACAACTTCACATCCATGTCAGAACGTTTTCCAACAGTTGTTACTCAAGTCAAGACAGATCGAATTTCCATCACTTCAAATGAAAGACAAACCAGTCACTGTGCAGCAAAGCAGAGAAAAATATATAACTCATCATACACAAACCCCATTTCCAGAAAAACCTGAGATGTTTTACAGTAAAAAACTATTTGTAAATTCTCCAAAACTTTTATTTAATGGACAAAGGGAGAAATAAATGACTTTTAATAGTTTGGCTCAACAGTTTGATTATAATTTGTAAACTTAAACTTATTTTATAATTTGATGCCTGCAACACCCTCAGAAAAGTTGGGTCATGGCCAAAATAAGAGTGAAAAGTTGAAAAGTTATGCCACTTTGAAGCATAATAACCACAATAAGCAGGTGAGCTGGTAACAGGTGAGGGGATCATGATTTAGGGAAACTACAGTTGAATGTAAGTGACCAAATGCCAGTGGAAACATGTGCTGTGGTCAGATGAGTCCCAGCTTCAGCTTCAAATTTACTAACTTCCTGTAGATTGCATTTCAGTCCAATAACACATGCACGCATACACGCACACACACACACACACACACACACACACATGCATGCACTCACACATTGTAGTGCTGTTGTAATGGTTAGGAAGTTGCACCTGTGACCTGAAGGTCACCAGTTCAAATCCCAGTGCAAGTACCACTGAGGTACCTTTGAGCAAGTTACTGTCCCCAAGTACTGCTCCATGGGTGCTGCCCATGTCAGCTGCCCACTGCTCCTACACAGATTGGTTAAGAGCAGTAGTGGCCTAGTGGTTAAGACCTTGCCCTTGTGAACTGCAGGTTCTAGTCCCAGCCCAGGCACTACTGAGGTCCCCTTGAGCAAGGTATTGTCCTGCTACGCTGCCCCGTGGGTGCTGTTGATAGCTGCCTGCTGCTCCACGTGTGATGGGTTAAATGCAGAAGTGCTTGAGTGTGTTCACAATGACAAATATTCCATTTTGTCCTCCTTATTTGCTTCAGGCAAGAAAACGTTTACTTATTATTTCCAACATTTTTTTATTATCTCTAAATTATTATTACATCTACAAGACAATAAGTCACTGTAATCTTGAGAAAATCCTTACTTTACTTTTTTAAAAAAAAAGTTACATTTTCAATATAATAAGCATTTTGAGATACCGCGGCCAGAAACAGAGAGAAAGTAGAAACACAAGGGTATTTTTTTTCTGCTCTATGACAAGAAATGGCTTTCACAGACACAAAACACACATTCCCAAACTCTGCTTCTACCCATCTGATGGATGTGAGTTTGTCTCAGGTCATGAATCAGGAGCTAATGAACAGTGTGAGTGGATGTAAGCCCTGTCACTTCTTCTGCAGCTAGACAGCATATTCTCCAGCTGGGCCGCTTTAAAGATCCTCAGTCTCGCCGTCTATTCACCAGTCTCAGCTTGGGGCACAGGACGGCTGTCAAAAGAATCCATGAAGTGAGGATCAAAGGCAAAGGAATGAGGAATAAGCAGTGTGTGTGTGTGCATGTGTGTGTGTGTGTGTCTGTTATTGGACTTGTGGAACGTGACCTACAAGCAGTAAGTGAATTTTTAACGTGGGGAACGGCTCAGTGAGAACACTGCTGTACAAACGCATCACATTCTTAAAACACTGTTTGAGACAACAACAGGTTAATGCAATGCCTTTGTTTTATTGACCAGCTGTGGGGGAGGTTACCAAGAGGGATGCTGTTGTAGCCATTCCGCTAACAAGGGTCATCCCCTCATCCCCCCTTCAGATCATCTTCTGGCTACAGCTCTAGGAGGAGGAAACTGTCACAGGACATGCGTCAATACACATGTAAGAACATGTAAGACAACTGCCTCAGCATGTATGAGCACATGTGTGTCTGTGTGCTGATGCGAGTGTGTGTGTGAGCGTGTGTGTTCTTGTGTGGGCGTAAAAATAAAACGCTGACCCTTAAGAAGCGGTGACATTGCTGGTGATGACAGCGAACAGCAATGTGTCACTGGAGTTTTCCTTAACGTCTCTCCGCAAGTCCTCTGCGGCTGGCTAACACAGCACACTTCCATTCACATACATGTACGCTGACCTGCATCCAAAACGAGCCCTGGTGTGATCTCTCAGTTTAGGAGATTTCACATATAGTTCTTTCTAAACGAACCAAACCTGAGAAGCTGGAAGATTATCAGTGTTATTCACTTCAACTATCAGTGGTTTTAATGTTGTGGCTGAAGTTAAGATGACTGTTTGCCATTGTGAACACCCCCAAGCACCACAATAAAATGTGACCGTAGAGCAGCGGGCAGATATCAAAGGTTTTGCGGGACGTTACCGCAGTTGTGCCCGGGCTAGGACTTGAACCTGCAACCTTCTGTTCCCATAGGCAAAGTCCTAACCACTAGGCCAGCACTGCCCTGATTGGTGCATCGTATGTTTATCACCAGTTTTTAAAGCATTAAACCACTCAAGCATGTGAGTTACAGTGATTTTACCGCTGGTAAGGTGTTCGACCTTCACACCTTTTAAACACAGTGAAATCCTTCACATGGGCTCTTGTGATAATATGCCAGTTTTGCTGTTTAGTTTTTTTGCAATTTGTCCCAAATTTTCTCCCCATTTTAGTCATGATCATGATTCTACCAGGTAGATAGAACCCCCTCAATCCTGCAGTGTGTGGATGGTTATTTCTCCAATACACATGAAGTACTATATTTTTAAAACCATGTATCATAATGTCACTGAAAAGCTCAACACGCTTGGAGGAGAACACTAATGCCCCTTCCATTACACTCAGTTGTGGTCTCTTGGACCCCTGGCTAAGGATATTTAAGGCATCACTGTGGTGGAAGTGGTGGCCTAGTGGTTAGGACCTTGCCCTCATGAACCTAAGGTCGCGGGTTCAAATCCCAGCCCGGTCACCACTGAGGTACCCTGGGGCAAGATACCGTCCTGCTACCGTGTGTTATATGATAACTCTCTTTCATGCTCTACCTCATGGTCAATGAACCTGTCTCTTCCTAAGATCACACAAACCCGCAGACAGTCTCCTGCAGTTACAGTCGATTCATCAACCATAAAGCAAAAGTGGACTGAGGCCAGTAGTTCCACTCTGTGCATATCAAGCGCCCCACCCACCCACCCAAAAAAAAGACGTACTGAGGCCACCAATTTGAGCCTGGCCCTTTTTGGGTCCATTTAGATAAATGTGAGATGTGGCATGTTCACAAATGCCCAGAAAACCATAAATCACTGAGAGCACTTGAAACACTGAAGCAAGCAAGAGCAAGTAAGAACTCCATCCATGTGATCGGGTCCAGACAATTCAAGTGTGCCCCCAGAACAGGACTTGGTTCAGTATTGCATCATATATTCAAGTTCTGTGCAGTTTGATGTATCTCCAAGTAAAGTACGATCAAAGACATCTACACTGAGTCTCCTGTCTGAACAGCTGCTTTAGTACATGTGATGGACAAATTTCTGACACTGTTCTAACTTGTGCTTATCTCTTTTTTCTTCGGAATCAGTAACTACAG
This sequence comes from Arnoldichthys spilopterus, assembly GCA_037974385.1. Classification (NCBI taxonomy): domain Eukaryota; kingdom Metazoa; phylum Chordata; class Actinopteri; order Characiformes; family Lepidarchidae; genus Arnoldichthys; species Arnoldichthys spilopterus. Next base: position 1,980,211 of record JBBPDA010000039.1, on the reverse strand, counting down.
AAGGAAAAGCTTGGGTTTTACAAAGCTGAGGCACATTCAAAACTATTATAGAACTCACTACACGCATTTGACTGCACAAATGAATTATATTATGCATTAATGGACCATGTTTTCCCTGATAAAAATAGTAAGTCTACTAGGATTTCACCCTACTTTGCATCATTTAAAACAATGGAAACACAGGGTCTCTTGTGGCTTATTGTGCTAGAAGACAAGGCAGATAAAACAAGATAAGCCCGATGAGCACAGACGGCACAGAGAACAGCATGAATGATCTGTGGATATTATCACAATTATATTTGCCAAATGAGCTTCAGTAAATCCCAGTCACTTATGCCTGGTCTTTTGTTTACAGCCTCTGGTTCAGTGTCAAAGATCCTGTCCACACAGGAGTTCAAATCATGGATACGTAAATGAATGTGCTTTGAGCATTAAAGGCATTTAAGTTGTTTTCTGTAGTGACACTTTATTCACTTCAATATGACATTACATTCGCATTTGTTTGCCTCAATTCAATGCCAATCTGAAGCCCAGACTGTAATTCTGTGTGTTTACCTGTGGGGGGCAGTAATCAGGCAGTCTTGAATGTTTTTAATCAGTGGGGTTTGAGGTTCCTTCCTTCATTGGATTTATGAAATATGGATCAGTTGTCCTAATTAGACCTGACCCTTGACCTCCCGATGTTAAAATTCCTCCTTACTTGGTTCACCCTCTGACTTACCCATTATGGGATATATCCGGTTCTCCTGAACGTATGTAAACGCAAAAACAGGTGTTTTCTTTGCACTCACTGGGATCACAGCAGAAACTGATTCCAAGGAAAAGCTGCAGGGACATTTTTTTTGCTGCCATCCGAACACGTATTGGAGCAAATGCAAGTCATGGAAGCTCGTGTGGATGGTCTGATTCAAACCAATGAGCAGAAAAATGGATGGCGGTGGATCCGCACTCACCTAATGCCACAGACGTCAGAAAAACGCTCAATTCAGACACCTGTGTGGACAAGGCCAGATGCACCAGTGTGAACACTAAGTGAACCAAAATGCTGCAGTCTTTCATCTTTTACTTTGATCTGGACCAAAGTGACAACAGAGACTACAGAGAACTACACACATAAACACACTACACTGAACGGACTGTATTTATAATATGAGTTTTATAAGCAATTTCAGAATATTTCAATTAATTATAAAATGTTCACACAATAAATATAAACTAGCTGCAATTTTCTAATGGCTTCACATGCGCACTTTGCTGGCTGGCCTATAGAGTAGTGGAATGTGTAGAGTGTGTGTATGTGTGCAGAATGTGTGTCTAAATGAATCAGGCCTAATGTGTGTGTGTGTCTGGGTGTCTTGCAGCAGTTTACTCATTGCCCCTGTGGCCATTACACTAAGCTGAATGTGAATCAGTGATTACAGATGGATTCTGGGATAGATCTGCCCTAAGAGTCCACAATGTATAGATGGACTTTAGCCACCATTAAGAAGAGCAAGAGAGAGAGAGAGAGCGAGAGAGAGAGAGGAAGAGTGGAAGAAATGGAGACAGAGCTTTTGTTGAAAGAGACTGAGAGTGTGAAGGAGTAACTGTGAATAAAGGGGGAAACGGAGAAAAGCAGAGGAGGAAAGGGGATGAAATATGACAGCAGTAGATGAAGGAAGAGAGGAATATGGCACAGACAGGCTGAGCAAGAGGAAGACTAAGGAAGCAGGGTAAGAAGGGTTAGTGCTTCAGGCTCTGTGCAGTGGAGTGGGAATTCCAAGCCGGGCCACGACAGCGGAGATACGGCAATGCCTCGCCTCATTCCAACTGGCCTCACACAGCACACACACACACACACACACACACACTGTACAGCAAGCAGGACGGGAAAGTTTAAGGCAGTCAACCAGCATCACAGCAGCCTTAAAGCGACAGTTCAGATTTAAAAAAAAACCTAATTTACAGAATTTCCCCCTTTTCCCAAATACAGTCATCCAAGCAAGTCATAGCTGGTGTCCAAAGTTTGCTTCTTTATTGTTGCACTGGAGCTACAAGGCTGATCTAGTTAAGCAGTTGAAGTTTATAGTTATGCTTCATACTTTTGTCCGTTTGTATACATTACAGTTCAACATAAAGGCCAGATTAAGCATATAGACAATATATGCTCCAATGGCCTCAAAAGCACACGCTCTAAGGGCCCCAACTGCTCATATGGAGTTTGGTCAGGTTCAGAAATCATGTTATGTGTTGGGTGATTGAGGGCAGTTTAGGTCAGAGGCTGGTTGAGGTCAGTTTTGTACAGTTTGTGGATTAAGAACTTAATCATGTGGTTTGGGTTGGGTCAGGTCTGCACAGTAAACTCTTGGGCTATATTGGACCAAAATATCAGGCCTGATTAATGCTCTAACTGGATCAGGTACACTCTTGCTCCTAAATCTCTCTGATACCATCTCCCAACCGTAGCACATGCCAAGTCTGCCATGTCAGCTACTACTGCACTCCAGATGAACTTTTAACTACATGACTAACGTTTAACTAGATTTCCGGATCACCTGCTGCCAACACTGCAGGACACTGTGAGAAACTAAGGTAAAAAACATCAGTGGGGCAGTGCCCTAGGTAAATTAATAGTAGTTTTATTGGGGAAACATGTTTGAATCATAATTTATGAATCAATACCACTTTTTGTTGCCCAGACAAAATAGTAATTGCAATTCTACAGTCTGATTTTAGAAAAACACAAATATGACCTTCTTCCACTGAAAAAAATATTAAAAGATAATTATTTGAGGGTATATTTACATTGGGTCTTGATGAACTAAAATTGATCCTGTTTTGACAAAACGTTATTTCATAATAAGATGTAGATTGACATCTTAATATTAACACTGTACGTTCATATTTTGAATGAAAGACCAAAAGGCAATAAAGGATGATCTCATTGCCGGATTTGCAAAATGTGCAAAATTGCATAATCTGGTCCTGCTCGACGTACAGACTACAAAAGTAAATTTATTGGAGACTAAATCTGGGGT
>JBBPDA010000039.1:1950463-1977094 GCA_037974385.1 Arnoldichthys spilopterus | reverse complement strand
TGTGCAAAATTGCATAATCTGGTCCTGCTCGACGTACAGACTACAAAAGTAAATTTATTGGAGACTAAATCTGGGGTCAGAGGGGATCTGTGTAAAGGAGATTTTTGGCCAAACCATCGCCATCGCCAAAGTATCCCTCGTAGTTCAGCAACATATCCATCCAAACGTCATTTAAAGCTGGATGCCCAATGAGGATACAGCATCTGTTCATCATTATAATTGCTGGCATGAGTTGATGTGAGTGTGATGTAAAATTCATGAGCATATTTCACAATGTCAAATTAAAAGAGAGCAGTGTGAATGCAGGTACAAAGGGAGCAGTCGTTTTCTCCACTCAGGCCGGTGTCTGGTGAGAAGTGAGGCTCGGAGATGAAGTGATCGGACAGGGCAGTCAGTCATGGGTAATTGGCCCTGATGGACGTCATAGAAGACCTCTGGAGCTGCTATGATGTTCACTCCATGCTAGAGCTGTACAGCACAGGCAAAATATTAGTATTGTGATTCAAATGCTGCGTATTATGTTTCGCTGTTTGTGCCATACAAAAGATATTATTTTTATATACAATAAAAATATATCATCATATAATTACAGTACTGACCACCATTTAACTAATCTGATTTCCAGTGACAATGTCCGTTTAGTACCAGTTATTAGTGCCCTTGAGCGAGGTACCATCCTGCTACACTGCTCCCTGGGTGCTGTTGATAGCTACTCCACGTGTGCACGTGTGCTGGGTTAAATGCTCAGGTCACACTTCATTATCATGCACTTTGTGTGATTGAGTGTGTTCACAATGACAAATAAGTTATATTTAATAAAAATGAAAATTACCCAAAGCTCACACCACTAATATCAAATCAATCAGTATTTAGTTAGACCACCTTTTACTTTAGCACACCCCACTTCCTCTTCAATTAAACTCAACCAGTAACAGCTGTTATCCCAACAAAACCTGTTCCCAAAACTTCCTCTGACTTTCTGTTACCTTTCACAGTGACTGAGCACAAGGGACACATTCACACAAGCAACTACGCACACACACCTTAGCTGCCTTATGCAAATCTAAAATGGCTAAAGGACATATTCTGAGGAGATTAGATGCAAAGATTTGATCCCACCTGGTTACATGACACGTTTTGTTGATTTTCTAGGAGAAAATAAGTTATTAAACCATCTGTAAAGAACAGAGTTAAATGCTACACATTCACACAGATTACAGACGCATGATTACAATTTACTTACACAGTTTAATATATGGAAAAAACTACTAAACATCAACAAATCAGTCAGTGAAGGAACTGAAGAAGAGGTTATTACAACAAGACAATGATTAAAAAATACATAATAAACAGCCTGGAACTACAGATTAAGACATTGATATATCCTTCACCATCCTCAGAGCTTCTTTTCACATAGAAAATTAACAAAATGTGTCTTTTGACCATGGGTGCCAAAACATTTACATTCAACTCTATAACCTGCCTGCATAAAGAAGAACGTCAAAGGAAAATATAAGAAAAAAAAAGAGAAAAACAAAACTCCTTACAACAGCACAAGACTTGAGATCCACTGAGTGCAAGTGACTACTTGTCATTGTGAACACACTCAAGCACCACCACGATATATAACCTCTACATTTAACCCATCACACATGCTATCAACCGCACCCAGGGAGCAGTGTAGTGGGACGGTACCTTGCTGAAGGAAACCTTAATGGTGCCCGGGCTGAAACTTGAACCTGCGACCTTCCGTTTACAAGGGCAACGTCCTAACCACTAGGCCTCCACTGCACTAAAACTGTCCCCAATGGAAAAGCAGCACAAAAGAATTCTCCTTTGAAAAAGAAGAAGAAAAAATCAAGCTCTAGATTCAGATCTGGAAAAAACGAATGTTCTGTACGACGACAGCTCAGTGGATGCATAGCTGTTCAAAAAGCTCTTATTGAGAAAAGGAAATATTTCTTAATGCCAAGAAATGATGAAATCTGTGGAAGTGTAGTTTCCAGAGCAACTGGCCAGGATGCTAAAAGAATGCAGTAAAATATTCTGCCCATTCAGGCATTGCACGTCAATGTAGGGCCAATATTTTTAACAATTAACCAACAATATATTGTGCCGCCCTATTTGCACCATTCACTGTTATGCTTGTCATTAATACAGGTAGGCAAACACAAAAGGAATGTGCATTCTCCTATGTGTTTATGTATTTATCATTAGCTTAACCAGTTTACAGCTACAGAGAATGATAAATATTGCAGATGGAATAAGGGCACGTCAAATACGAATGCATCTCATGTTTTACTGTTAATAAGCATTCAACAGCCATGAGGTCTGAGGACCCTTATATCATGACTAAAACTGTACAGATCAATCTCCCACCCCAACAAAGTCCAGAGAAACTGATGCTCCCGTTAAGGCCTAGAAGTCAGCTGTAAAGGTCAGGCTCACAGTGTTTGTGGTCAAAAAGAAAACAGATAAAGTTGAGCCTACTCCTGCCCCTGATAGCAGTGAGACATTAGGGACATGGATTACCTTACATCAGGATTTCCTTTCTTTCGAATTGCTGCTGCACTTGGGAAACAGCATGTGCAACAACTCAATGAGATATTTCAGTCTTTTTCAGCCTAATCTCTATTTGCTGCGTCTGTATCATAGAATTTTCACTGACAATGGTTTTGACACATTTCCCTGTAAAGAAGAGCTGAAAACCTGTTTATTCAAAACTCATGAATAATAGAAGTTGATGCAATTGCTGAACTCCATGAATAAACATCTAATTTACAGGTCTATGCAAAGCAATGTCAAAAAGTTTAAAAAACTTTTACAATTATAACAATTACTATTACTATTACAGTCTTTAACTGATCACAGTAGCTGTGCTACACTAACTGTCCCAAGGCCATCGGTCCCACTTTGAAAGTTCAAGTTCTTTGGTTTTTGGTACCGGCTCAAGATTGGTACCAACAGGCCATAATGCTAACGCTCTTTTCAGTGTTTGCTAATACGTGCAGCTGAGGCCAAAGACAACTTATGCCTTGTTCACGATACATGATTGTGAAAGTGGTCAGATCACTGTACTGTTCACATTATGACGCCAAGACTCATGACTGGTCCGTCTCGTCTATAAAACAACATTCCATCACAAACGTCATGCTAGAAATGACGCGACCCTTACAGTTAATAATGGATGTCCAACATAAACAAGCACTGGTTGTGTGTCTAAAAAAACGTGCAAAAGGAAAAAGGCAGGGATGCAAGTGCAGGAATGGATCAGCATATGCAGGCAGTGTGAACTGTCTGTTCTACACAGAGCGATGGAGGTCAGTTGTTAAACTCTGTTCAGTTTTCTAAGTCCACCGTGACACAGCCATGCTCTCTGTCATGTTTTTTTTTAAACTAAGGTGAATGTTCATCACCTCTTTCCATCATGCCCTGAGCTCTCACTGGCTGTAGCTCACTGGCAACTTGCCCAGATATATATCTGGAAGGAGTCTGCGACTAGTCTTTGTAGCTGCTCAAACGTGGAATCGTGCCAGATCGAGTGCTTTTGTTGGCAATCTGTCAGCGACTCAAAAAAGCCTTAAAATCGTTAAGCGTGAACAAGTTATTTGCAAATTGCTACTCTTCCACATGAGGGTAAAATCACCAACTACTACACTATAGCTTATACTACTAGCATTTATGCTAGCCTCCACAGAATGAGTGCTTTTGCTTATATTTTCACACTCACAGCAGAAAATATAAGTTTTATTTGACTGGTATAATTGTCCTAATTGTACTAAACTATAGCAGTTAAAGACAATACAAAACAGAATAGATATTTTACTAACAAATTTCTGTAAAAAAAAAATGCAAACACCAATATTTGTAGGATTCATTGCTTAAGCACTGGACAAAAACCAACAAAACTGTTTGCCAATGTCCAAATAATGATAAAATAGTGTAAATGTGAGATGGCGATTTCTGTGGACACATCATCAGCAAAAATAATAAATTTGGCATATCATGGATAATACAATATAGCACAGTCCTACACATGACCTTTGGACCTTGAGTGGGACAAGCGAAGTAGATCCCACGCTGTGTGTCACATCTTCAGTACTGCTGACCAAAAGGTCCAGAGAAAGATTGTAAGCCAGCAAAACTTGTTCCACAGGAAGAATTCGGTACCCTGAATTCCCTCTACACTGAGCAACATGCACAATCCTCTACAGAACTTTTTAATGGGGCCTTTAAAAAGCTAACCTCCCCCCTGGCTACATAATAAACTGGGTTAATACACTCACTCTTCAGACTGCCCTCATATGCCATGGCCAAGGAAGATTTATGCCTCTGTGAATGTGTATGTATGTGTATGTGTATGTGTGTGTGTGTGTGTCTGTGTGTGTGCCTTTTAAAAGTTTTTCTTTGCACTTCTTTATATACCACAAGGTTGCGTGGCCCACGAGGAGGACGGCTCAGGTTCTGTAAGCGTTTAAGTGGCACATGTAATATGTGCTAGAAAGTTAATTTTGTTTACATGTGAATTCAATCCAAATAAATTAGTCTTGAAGAAGTGTTTGTAGCCTCCAGGTGCTTTAGATTATTAATGTGTCCTTCTGTTGCCATAATGCTGAGACAAGCTCTATTCCCTGTGCTAGTTTGCGGTCATCTTACATAAGAGACAGCGACATTAATGGCAGTCTGTCCTCACAGGTGGAAGTGTGGAATAAACAGTGAGAACGGATGTCCTTGGTCATGACAGCAAGCTGAAAGAACCCTTGCGGCACTTACAGAAATAATGAATCCATCGGTACTGTGACTTTGCACTGAGTAAAAGCTTGAAATTACTTAATTTAAATAATGTCCATATGAATAAAAACCCGTTCAAAACAGAAAATGCTAAATTACTGCCGAAAATACACATATTGAATAAAAACAATCCTGTTGATATATTTTTTACGTACGTATGATGGATGACATTTTCTATAACATTGGCTTAAGGAATGTCATGTGAAATAATAAATACACCCCCAAACATTTCACGCCCTTTAATACAGTGCCTACAGATAAAGGTGATTGCATGCCAACAAATGACATATAAATTGTTTGTTTATCATTTTTGTGATTTCAGAAAAACCAAAAAAACTGATCAGTCACATGGACAAGTCCATAGGAATAGAATCAGGTGCTCCAGATAATGAACCTCCTGCAGGTAAAACCAGTCATATTTAAACCTAGGGTGTGGCGTTCTCTATCTATTGAAGTGTATGGTGGCATCATGCCAAGAAATCTCTAAAGCCTTCAGAAAACAATTGTAGATGCCTGTGCGTCTGGCAAGGTGTTTAAAAATATGATTATTTTGAAAACATTACTGACTTTAAAGCATGGTGGTGGAAATGTTATGGTATGGTATGGTATGGTATATTGCTTTGCTCTTTTGAAAGGTCTTTACATTAAAAAGGGGGAAATTCCGATTTTTTCCCATCATCTTTCAGGTGTAATAACTTTTGCCCAGCCATAAAATGTGTTCTGGGTTGGGATAAATCACTGTGCCCCAACAGAAAACCATTAAAATCATGTTTAACACCCATCCCACCACCATCATACAAAACGCTCATTAGATGATGCTCTGTAGCTCGTCCCGCACCTCTTATCTGAGTAATACCTGGAACTTAGGAAAGAAAGCTCTGCTGAAATTAAGGACATATTAGGCATAAATTGGGTGCATTCAATTACAAAAAAATGTAAACCTATACTACTCTTTTGAGTCAGCTTATCATGTTCTTTGACTGAGCAGTGATCAGCCAATCAAGGATGGGTTTGTTGGCTGACTCTGGTGAGAGTCTGAGCGAAATGATAATTTGGCGTGAGTCGAATCAAGCGATAAGAATAGCAATGCTCCCTGAAGGGCTAACAGAGCCTGATAAAAGCTTGTTGTGTTTTTGGGCCGATTCTAGCGAGTCCTGCTTTGACAGGCAGAGCAACTGAAGAGAGAATCATGTGTGGCTACTTCTGGCTGTCACTCTCTGCCACCAAATGAACAGACTTTGGCCTAAACGTCTGAGCTCCAATATGACTAAACTGCTAAAAGGAGAAGGCCAATCGAGAAAGACTGGCATTTTATTAGCTATCCAATTCACAGTGTTGGTGTGTAATGTTGATTATTTTAAAAAAGTGATAAATACATTTTTTTTTCAGGGACTGTTCAGCCTCACAATACCCCGCATGTACCTCTCCACTAGGGCTGTGCGATATGGACACAATGTTAGTATTGCAATCATGCTGCTACATATTATGATTGTGATGTTTTTCAATATACTAAAGGATCCGTATCACATTTCTTTAATTAAAGAGGCTTGATGTGTGTTAGTACTGTTAAACCTTCACAATGTACATTAACTCCCCATCCATACAGTCGATATATCGTTGCTGTCAAAAACATTGTATCTCCAAAATGGCAACTTTACTTAACTTATAATATTCACATAAATTGTACTTTTTAAAAGTAATTTAGAACTTTTATTTATTTACTTTTGCTCTTTTTATCATGTTTTGACACAATGTCAATATCAGCAGTTCAAATTCAATACAAATGTGGAAAATGTGTTTGTGAGGTCACAAAGCCAAAACATTTACTTGTATCTCCTTATTTGGCCTTCAACAGTTTAACCCCACCCCCTTTACATGGACATTCTAAGAAGTTCTGTAATCATGGCTAATATGTGATGTGTGGTTAGAGGCTTAGTTGCATATTGCAGCTTTCTGCAATATCAGTACTGCAGATTCCCATATTGCTATTGAGATGTACAGACTAAATATTGTGCAGCCCTACTCTCCACGTTTATAATACTGGAGCAGAGTGATATATAGAATATATAACACGACTTACGTGTTTGATACAGTAAATGATTTTATTATTTATTGTTTAATTACATTTTTAAAGCCATCAGTGTGTGCAATTACCTGGATTAAATAAATGCTATTTTCTTCAACTGAACTTTTTTGTGACTTTCACTATTCTGTATACAAGGTTAGAATTTTTCCAATAAAAATCCCTAATGATTAGTGATGAATGAAGTCTGCTTTAATGCAGCAAGATGTTTCAGGGGCTACTACAGTCATCAACTCAAGCATAGTTGATGTTTAGAGGAGATTTCAAAATATTGGAATTATTGCAATATAAAAATGTAAAAATATCACCCAGTCTCCAAAATTACTTGTCTGTTTTAGGCATTACACTCTTTAGGCATCTGCTTCCTGTCATGAACAATTCTAATTCAAGTCTCATGTTCTTAAATTACATGTCTACTACTCTGACTTCCTTGACATCCTAATGGTTGAATTGTGCACCCATTTTAAAAAGAAAATGACTGGAATTTTCCTTAAAATCAAAAGCTCCTAAAGGCTTCTGGGCTTGGATATACAGTTCAAAGAAAAACCTTGAGCTGGTAGAGAACCTAAACGTCTGTAAAGGTTCTCATATACAAAATTCAGTTCATATACAAAAGTGCATCAAAGACGCATCCATTGAAAGGTCTGGTAAAACTGCACTGCTCTCTCAGATCCCCTGAAGAACCCTTCATTTTTTAAATTGTACTTCCCAACTTCGCAGCTGTGGTGCTCATATATTCAAATGCTTCCTTCACATACAGATCCTTGGCATTAAAAGCAGACTCGGCACAGAATAGGCCAGCTGTAGCCTGCAGTGGAGCTTACAGTCAGGTCTGTTCAAGTGTTTGTGCCCATTCATAAATATTAAAAATCCGACTGAAGGAACAGAGAGAAAGAAAAAAGGAAGGGAGAAAGAGAAGAGGGAGGAAGAAGGGATGAGTGAAGTGGCAGACTGCTGAAAAAGCAGTTAGGAAAGTGATTGAGCAAGGCATGGAACTGGAGGGTGAACCTGGGGGTGTTATGCATACATTTGTGTGTAGGTATCTTTCCCTTCAGTCGACAAAGCTATGACTTTTAAAATCCTTCACATTGGACCCGTCCTACACCCTTGGTAACCCAGTTTCAAAGGCATGGGACTCCCAGAGCAGACCAAGTTCACCCAGAGGCAAGCAAGGGACAAAGGGAATACTTTGTCATGGTCATTTACTGCTCTGTTTCTCTTCATCGGGCCATCGCTAGCTTCAGGACAAATATTGCTGAGCTTTGTTTGATATGAAAAGGCCTTAAAAGCTGCTAAGCCATTATCATTTCTGCAAAAACGTCATATCAAAACCTCCGCACACCATTTACTGCTGCTGCCCTTTACATTGCCCGACAAGCTAACCCTTCAGAAATGGCCCAAAAGGGCTTGACCAGTACATACACTAAACGTTGAGAACATTTTTACCTTATACATTATCATGAATGTAAAGTTACAATTTCAGAGATACAAGGTTTTGCTACAATTGCTACATTAAGCGTACAGTGTGCTAACGTGACCTGTATACAAAAGTTTAAATTCCCCGGCCAAATGTCATGGAGGGAAAAAATTTGTTATCACGTTCAAAAATCAACAGTTAAATATGGCATTTTCACCAATTTTTAGTGCATTTAGAGTTTTACATTAAAATTATATGTGTGTGTATATACTGTATTTATATATATACACTGTAAATATAAAATTTGCGATAACTTTGGCACAGGCCAAAATTAAAGGGTTTTTTTAAATGTAAACTTCAGCAAATAAATAGTAATTGTGCATTAAATTTTCAGATGTGTGTTTTATGTGTCTGCCATGGAAACCAGGCACCTGGGTGCAATAAACTGGACAGGGCAGCGGGGAGGTTATGATATGGACACGCTCAAATGACTAGGCTTTATTCGTGAAGAGCATATAAAATACATGTAGTTCACTTCAGCACTAGAGTTAGGAACACTTTTGTACTGACGACATGAACAATATTCTCATGCACATGAGTGTGAGGCCAAGGCTAGTTATGGGATACTAAAGCTCACGATCATTGATCTGTCTCTGCCTGTATTAATAGCTGCCCGTGTTGTTAACCCATGGAATCATTCGCTCCATTGCCCTGATATCCCTATCCTCAAGCAATCCATCTCTGGCGCTCCACCAATCAGATACTAAATAAATCACTGTGGCTATTTTTAGGTTACATCCAATACCTGAACTTGTCAATACCCTGAAAACAAAGGGCAGAAAGGCACAGAAATATCAGGATTATACGCTGTTTGGTGGCTGTTGAGAATGTTGTATGTTACACGCGTATGCATGCTATTTCCTGTGTGTAAACTGCAAATGTGTTTTGTATAATATTGGAAGCTAAGAAACATGTACTTTGTATTAAACCTGAAACTTGAAACATTGAAATGTCCTGAATATTTTAACTCTGTGAAATGTAATGAAATGAAACTTAGTTTATCTAAAGTGACTTACTGAACTAAACAGAATTGTACTGAATTAACTCGAACTGAGTTCTCTTGAACTAAACTGAACTGAATTGGAACAGAACAGATGTGAATGGAATAAAACTGAATACACTGTGCAATTGTGGGCTGTCTCAAATGAAAGATGAACTAAATTGGCATGAACAGAACTGAATTGAATTAAATTAAAAAGGAATCACTTAAATAAAGCTAAATATTAACTTTAGTCAAAGAAACCAAATTACACAAAAGCTGCTAAAATGAAATAAACCAAAGTGAAGTGAATTTGACCCGAAAAACAGGACTAAACTAAACTGAATTAGCTAGATCTATGGATGCACCAATATGTATACAAAATATATTTTAAACAATGTAGAAATAAAGACAACATCTTATATAAGAAAAATATAACCTGCATGTAACTTATGCTTATTAAAATATTTAAGAAAATTAAGAAAGATTAAAGCGTTTTATTACAGCATGACCTGAACATTCTGCTCTTCCGCAGCACAAAAAATGAATTGAAACTGAAACTGAAAAAATCCTTTAAATATGTATTAATATTTTAGTAACATAATAGTAAAAAATCCAAACATCTGTCTGATATTATTTTTTCAAGCAAATATCTGCCCACACCAAAATGACTCCTGTATCACTATAACAAAACCAGTAACTGTAAACTGCATTGCATGAATCCAGATTATGTGAATGAATCTGAACGGAACTGAATGAGAATTCGGTTTGCTTGGCTCACATTAAGAGCAGTTAACCTAACAGATCGCTGGCCGTGTTGCTTTGCTTTGGCTCTTACCTAATGATATCGTCGTTGTGGCCCAAATAAAACTTCTGGCTGTGCTCCCTCGTGTTGTACACGACGCCCACCCCCGCCACGAAGTACACGATCTCCTTGCCCGCCGTGTAGAAGAGGTTATTGCGGCACTGGTGGCCACGATAGCCGTGGATCCATTCGAGCCGGAGCTGGCAGCGTGGAGCTGTCTTATCGGCCATGCTCTCCCACATTCACCATCAACTCCAACCATGCAGCATTGGGAGCACCAGCTGGAGTCGAGCCCAGATAGCGAGGAAACGACCGCTTCAGCAAAGGCAGCTCGTCCAGGTCTGCCGGAGTAAGGGATGGGCGTATGCCGCTAGAGGGGGGGTGGGAGGGTTGTCTGCCTTTTTGACAGCTGTGGATTAGGAATAGTACTCGGGGGTCTTAAGAACACGGCTAACGGAAGCACACATTTGCATGCACCTAGTAGAAATGGTCGTGCATGTACAGGTTGATTGCAGTGCTAAAAATCCATCGTGCAAGCACAAACCGAGCGGACGGTTCCTAAGCAATCCTGCTAGCCTCTGGTTGCTCATCAAGAGCTTATGGGATACCCCAAGCCTGGGACCTTCTGGTCAGACCTTACAGGCAATGAGAGGGTCCAGGAAAGCCCACAGAAAAGACTGAAGGTCCTCCAGGTTCCAGTGGCTCTTGATTGCAGCATTAACACCCAGCTTCAGTGCCAGCGATCAAACTGACCACTGTCCTGCAGCGCTTCGCACAATCCCAGGGGGAAAAAAATTAAGTTTGCCTCACCGAACGGCGCCTCATGATGCTGAAAGTACTCAAGACCAGATCCGGATTACGGAACGATTCACACACACACACAGTCTCTCGAAGGAGGAGGAGGGAAGCAAAAATGATCAGCACAAAGCCGTTGCTTTTCTGAGGATAATCCCCTCCTAAAAGCGAATTCAGCGCAGCGTAGATGACTCAAACCGGGTCTGGGCTTGAGCCTTTGGCGTAGGATTTTGAGGAATATGGGCTCCGGGTTGGAGTTCCCAGTTCAGCTTGGTTACTACGACGCCTTGTGGCCCGCGTCCGATGATGCCGACACGTAAGAAAGGGGTGTCCGGTCGCAAAGGATCACGGGCGTTGTAGTCCGAGCTGATTTCAACGGCAGCGTAGGTTTGGGCCATGAAAACTACAATGACCGAGCAAACGTGGCACTGTCCAAGGTCCTGAGCACGGGTCCATATAAGGACGCAATCTACTGGAAGCTCGGTTTAAACCCAGAGATTCTCGCGCTGCGCCGTTTCGCTCCAGTGCTGTAATCCGCTTTTTTTTCTGTCGCCAGTTGAGAATAAATAAATAATAACGAGGAGAAGTAAATAACGGAGAAAAGCACCGCGTTCAGCTGCCTCTAAAAGCTGCAGCGCGGTCATGGATTGGAGGGCATCCCCCGTCCCACCCCATTCACTGCATCTCACGGACATGAGCCGAACCGCCTGGGGGTGGCAGGTTTAGACATAGGTCACGTGATCTACTACAACCGCGCATCTGTCACGCAGAGCCATGTAGAGACAGTCGCGTCCACTTCGTTCACTCCGATGGACCTTTTTTTTTTTTTACAGCAATGGTGGATCGCGCAGCCTAAGAAGGCGATGATATATGTACAGTACGTCTGATTGACCAGAACGTGCGCGTTAATGCATGTTAATGTTAACAGATAGCAGATGAGGCTAAGCTACTGGATACAGTAAGCAGCACATGTCTTTGATTGTTTATTATATTGTATTATATATATATTATATATGTGTGTTCACATTTGTATATATACGCATACATGTCTTCATACACATATACATACATACATACATACACTACTCACAATAAGTTAGGGATATTGTTATTTGCATGAGTGCTTTTCCAATTTGCTCAGAATTTTAATGAAATAAGTAAAAGTTCCCTTTGATATTACTAATAATGTACGAGGAGCATTACTTTAATATTTATTACCCCAAAAAGTTAGACAATAACAGGGATAGCCCCAAATAACAAAAAAATTGACAATGTCAGTAGCGGGTGTTTCCACCATTTGTCGCAATGACAGCTTGACAGCAACGTCTCATGCTCCTCACTAGCCTCATGATATTGTCCTGAGGCAATGCGTTCCACAAGTGCTACATGCAGTTCTGCCAGGTCACGTGGGGGTGGGGTACGATCAGTCTCTGCTTCAACTGGTCCCAGACGTGCTCTATGGGGTTCAGTTCAGGGGGCATTGATGGCCATACCATATGAGGCACTCCAACTTCCTGAAGTCGAGCTGTGACAACTCTGCCACGATGTGGTGGAGCTTTATCATCCATGAACAGAAAGTTGGGGGTGTGCTGGCGGAATTGAGGGATGATGATGGGTTCTATGATGTCTCTGAGGTAGGAGGGTGCAGTGACTGAGCCATGTACAATAACCAAATCTGTTTTGCGCTGACTGGTGATGCCTGCCCAGACTGTTGCACCTCCTCCACCAAACCAAACCCTGGGGACCATGTTGACCTCAGCGTACCGCTCACCTCGCCTTCTCCAGCAACGCTGACGACCATCATTTCTGTGCAAGGTGACCCGACACTCATCACAACATGGTCTTGTGCCCACTGCAAATGTTCAAGTGTAACTGTTCAACTGCAAGTGTTTTGGTGTCACTGGAGTCACCCCTTGCATCTGTTTTTGACCTAGATCACTAATTGTACGCATTTAGAGGCATATCCGACACTCTAATTTATGAGTTGGGTGTATTTGGGCCTCAGGAAAATAACAAGGTAAGTTTAAAAAGGCCAGCAGTTTTTAAAAAGTGGATCATACTCAGATATTTTAGTGAGTTATACTTAACACTAGAGACACAATACTACTGTTTTATACTAAAAATCATTTTACTAATCTTTTGTTACTGTAATACGTAACAATGTTGTTAGTGTATTAGTAATCTGCTGTAGATCTGTTCATCATGACAACAATGAAGTTTCATCGTTTAAGGTCTCTATCATGACAGACTGTTTCTCACCTTATGTATCTACACAGTATGTGTTTACCCATTTCAGCTCTTTTCTCCCTCACTTTCAGCCCAAGGGCCTTAGGAAAATATGGAATAAAAATGCAATAAGACCTCACCCTCATACTGCACCCTACCTACCTGCACCCTAAGTCTCAGCTCGTTGGGTTGTCCGAGCCTCTCCCTGTTTCACATTTTTAATAAACTGAACATTGAACTTTCCAGTGGTGTGCTCTTTATTTGTGAAAAAGTGTAAATGTAGTGTTTGAATATGGTTTTCACATTTTTGTTGTTATCTTCAGTAAATGTGTTAGACAGGTGTGAGAGAAACCCTCATGAGTTTCTCTCGATGACTGTGCCTCTTGAGAAATGTTGACAAAAGTGATGGTAAGTTACCTGTACATCTTGTATGCTTTTCTCCAAGTTGATTGGAGCAGAAAACACCGCTTAACATGTTTCTTAAAGATGGATGGAGTTTATAAGAGAATTTTAAATGGATTGATGAGTCATTGATATTAAGCTGCTTCTTTCTGCCCTGAGTTGTAAAGATTACATTAGTTATGAAATCATTATAATTACCACCATAAATTAAAGAAACGCTGATCTGAGTTTTGACGTATTCCTTTGCTCCCTCTCCATCTAAATATATTAATAAATAATAGAATATTATTTCTCTTGGCTTCCATACAAGTGTAAAGAAATATCCAAAGCAATAAACATCATGCTGTGCAATCAAACATGTCAGAAAGGAAGGTAATCTTTGGATAGCATTAAATTCGACATAAACAGCTGGATCTGCTGTAGGAATAATGTTTATCAATGCATTTGTTGACTAATAATGTCCAAAAATCGCAGTTCAGCCTTTTTGTTTGTACACACTCCCACTGCTTGCCATGAACTTCCTGGAACTATCAGAAGCCTGCGTGAATCACGTGATGAAGCGTTTTGAACTTCTGTTGACGCGACTCTGTCTACATGGTTCTGCAGCCATCACTCTAAGGCCGCAGTGTTTTCCCAGCTCTGCTCGTGGATTCCCCCCTGCACTGCTGCGCACTGTACACTGTAAATCCACGGAACTCAGTGCACTGTATAATATGTTTACTTGATAGAACTGTTGAATAAGTTTGAATTGTTTTCACTTAAACCAGTATGAATTGCAACATTAAAATTTGTTGTGTACAATGTGGCCTACTTTCCTTTTCTAGTCCCGCCGCCAAAGTCATGTGTGGTGTGGTGTGGTGTGGAGTGCGCCATGCCCGAGGACATGTTTTCCATTAGTGTTTCATGTAGTTCCAGGCTAAACGTTAAGTTGCGCTACATTACAACTGCATAAAAGAATGACATGCAGTAAAAGGTTACACAGGGGTCATGGCAGTTTCAGAATGATAACTATAACATATAGAGGGCTCACTATAATTAAATATGTAAAAACATAAAATCATTAAGGTTATAATAAGCTCACTCTTTATGAATTTTTATTATTACTTTGATTTTTTTTTACCACAGCCCATGACATTTTTATATTTATATGACAAAACAGGTGAATGTTGATCTTTTCTGGAGAGTCCCACAAAGTTCTAGAAAGTTCTAAAAGATTCCAGAAAGTTCTGGACAATTATAGAAACTTCTGGACTTTTCTTACAGTTCCAGAATATTGTGGATGCCTACATATGTGATTGGGACCACAGAAGCAACATTTTTGTAAAACAATAGCCATTTCCTATGTATTTTAGGCATAAGGGAATTTATTGAGTGAGTACAATACATCAACACAATATCTGGATTTTCTTTCACGAAATGGCATATTAAGAAAACTCTTGTTGTGGTCTGCATTAGAACTGGATTATATCCACCTGTATTACAAGTGAGCTGGGGTGAAGCCTCCTTTGGCTACTTAATTGAACTGTTTTAAGCCGATTAAACCCTCGAACAGTGGCCACCAAGATGCTAAATTAAACACACAGAAAGAGGCACCTTCTGCTTTAACCCCCTCAGACCTAAAGACACATCTGAAGGCTTCAGGTCCTCACTTTTATAAGTAACGTCACCACATCACTTACATCATAACTCGTATAAGCATCAACAACCTAGTCAATGACCTACTGCACCACCAGCTGAGGTGGGTTCTCACTGGGTGCCAATAGTTGATGAGTTCAACCAAAACTGTCCCCTGCCCCCAAACTATACTTCTGTTGATCACCACCATAGCGCAAGTGGTGGCTTAATGGTTGGGGACTTGCCTATGTGATCGGAGGGTCATAGGTTCAAGTTCTGGCCCAGGTACCACTGAGGTACCTGAGCAAGGTACTGTCCTGTTACACTGCTCCCTGGGTGCGGTTGATAGCTGCCTGCTGCTAGATGTGTGGATGGAGGTCACATTTTGGTGCATTTGGTGTGATCTTCACAATGACAAATAGTCACTTTCAGTCATTTAGTTTCCCTTTAAAATAGTCATTTTCACCTTCACTACCCCATCGTGCACTGAGACGTTAGATTTCTCCTGCAGTGGGAGTGAATGGCCGGAAACATGTAATATGACTAAACAATAAATTACAGCTCAGTAACATTTATAAATCAAACCTTGACGTAACACATGTTGTTTTGACATAATGGTCCTTAACCCCCACGGCAGAAGTATACAGACCTGTATGGTTCCAACATGGTGTTCTTAACTACACCCTTGCTTTATATGTTCCATTACATTGCAATGATGCTTCATAATGGTTTTATAAATGATACAAATGCCCCTTTACCTAATATCAGCTTGTTATCACAGGCATAAGCTGATTATAAATGCTTTGCTGAAAACGTTATTCAATGCAATGAATGTCATTCATGCTTCATACATGTGTTGTTAAGTATCGAGCATTCAAATCGTGTTCGAGGAGTTAATAGAGAAGAGCTGTAAATGAATAGACTGTTGCCTATAGTATCTTTCATACAAGTTGAGACAGATTTGATTGCTCTGCTGTGGGGCAGTGTGTGTGTGTGTGTGTGTGTGTGTGTATACTAACCGTAGTACTTTTCTTTTGTGTTGGATTAAAGGCCTGTAGGGTCCACCTCACGACGTAATCCCACACATATGGTGCTCCCTGATGGATACCACAGAGAGAGAGAGAGAGAGAGAGAGCTCTCCAAGCAGTTCAACAGCTTGCAATACCTCTTAACTTCTACACTGAGTAGAGCTGCCAGGCATTCAGCCCTGTAGGCAAAAACCTTTTCATTTACAGCTCTTCCTCATTAATAAATATGTATTTGAAGTGATGACACTTCATAATGCAGGCATAAGCCCGGTATAACATATATAAAGCAATACCTTACACATTTATGAACAACTGAAGGCAGTAATCACAAGATATATTACATATTACACAGATATATGTATATAATATACAGTTATATAGGGGTGTAAATGCAAACATTTTTAGGTTCAATATATTTTTTTTATTCATAGGTCAAGATTCAATGGGGTTATTAGGAAAAATGGACCAGAGGATTTAAAAGGGATTTCAGGGCAAAGCCAGTCAGCTGATCTTCTGTATGTGTAGAGTATAAGCCTCTCTGCCCTCCCTACTCAACTTACTAACAGGATGAACTGAGATGCCTAGTATTGATTATTGAATATTATTATTGATCTTTCACAAAATACAGTCAATGAGAGCTGCATGTAAGACAGGGAGGGGACGACTGGTGCGGTTTTATTTTTGTTTTTTAATAAATGCAATTTAAGTTAATTTTAGTAACAAATGTATTTTTTTTTCTTAATTCAAGATTTAAAGAACCTTTATATAACATAAAGATTCTATAACAATTTAAAGTTTCTTCCTTTAACGTTTTAACTATATGTACTTTTCTGTTGGGGAAAAAAAGCCTTTTGGCACATTTATCTTGCAGAAGAGTAGGTTTACAGTTGTCTGGCACCCAATATTTTTCAGCCAGTAGCAGCTCTGATGAAGACTAGAGGGTGGCTAGTATACAGGGTTTAGACCTGCAGAGCAGCTACAGGTTAATTCAGCCAATTTGTTGGTTTGACTAACCCAAGTCCTGTTATTACTACAAAGTATTTTTAGGGGAAAATCTTGCTTGACACTGAAGCCAAAATTTTGCAGCAAGGGCTCCAACTAGCCATTAGCACGATGATCATCTCCAAGAGGAAAAACTATTTTTTCAAGCAGGAATTTTAATTACCACTCATTCTTCTATTTATTTTTTTATAAATATGAATTTTAATCACCACATATTCATTTTTTTTACAAAATAAATATGAATAATAATGAATAAATAATATATATTCATTACACATTCTTGTCACTACAACCCATAAAACTGCCTGCAGTAGTATCTAAATAGTGTTGAATTAATATTTTTATATTTTCAATAAAATAAACTTGGTTTACCGTAGAATTACATGGGACTCTTATTGTGGCGTAATGAAATGTGGCCCTTCTGCTGAAGCTATTGCGAGTGAAGTGTTGCCAAAGCTTGGCTGCATTGGCAGTGGACTCCTTTCATAAATCCAGTCATTGCTTATTTCCGAGATGCTGCATTTACTGCTATGTCCTGAATGAACCCAAAGGCAAACCTAACGAAGTAAATGACAATAGGCAGATTAGCTATAGCTGATGCCTGCTCAGTGTGCACAGTTGAGGTTTGTCGTTTGAAGGGTTCCTCATGCATGCAGTGCCGTATTTGCCTGTAGCAACATGAGCATCTGCACAACCCGTGATTTTACATAGCCTATGTTAGGTCCCTGCGTCAGGGAGTCCTAGGGTTTCTAGTAAAGTGGCCACTGACTGTATGCACTTTAAGCATGAACGAATCCCCCAACACCACCACCACCACCACCACCACCACCACCAACCACTACCACCACCACCACCAACCACTACCAAACATTCAAAGCTTAAATACACAGACCACAGAATCAGCAGGTCAGTAATGTTTAAAAGCATTTTAATGACATCGCACATATTTAACAGAGAGGGGTAAGGTCTACAGGTGCAGTTTCATACATCTGAGTCAGGCAGGAGGTCACTATACGCCCCCAGCAGCCCTGACCTTGCAAAAGATTTCATTCCTATTATGTTGTTTTTGATTGTGCAGTAGATGATTTTTTTTCATTACAATACATACAGTGACAGAGAAATGCACACTATGTATCAAAGAGCGGGATAATGTAGCAAAAAAAAAAGAAAAAAGAAAAAAAAGAAAATAATTATAATGCGTAGTGCTATAGCCAACAAGCAAGCAACCGTATTTTTTTCTTTTTGGGGGTAACTTTACCTTTTTCCAGTAAATGCTTGAGTTCCACTTTCCACTTAACATTGATGCTATAGAGTGTTTATAATACATCTAGTTTTTCAATACTCTGTACTAGAATTATTTGAAACATATATTATGATGCAACTTAGGAGAAATGACAAAGAAAGGAAGAAAAAAATGTAAAAAAAAAAAAAAAAAAAAAAAAAAAAAGGTTCATAGTCCTTTTGCACTGTATATAGCAACATTCTTACAGGTCAAAAGAATTTGGTGTGACCCACCGCTTTTACTGAAGGACACAAGACAAGCATGGCCCCAAGCAAATGGTAACCTACCTTCACGTTAGCAAATTTCTACAACTTTAGAGCCTGTTATTCTTAAAGGCTAGTTGATCGGAAGTGGGTGTAGCGACTAACCGAAGCGAGCGGAATTTCTACGAAGGTTCGTTTGTCTGGAATTTTTTCGAGTCGGGTCCACCTGCAGGCAGACTCGCACCATGGAATTGTTGTCGAAGCGTCACTGTCTTGCTCCCCAGCAGCGAAGAGAGGACGCGAGGGCGCCCCCTCCAAGACAGCCTCACAAAATTGAGGAAAGTGTTTTAAATATCCACACCCTTCAACAAGACACGATTACAAAAAAGAGTGATATTAATAATCCATAATTAAATTGTCGATTTCAAATTCAATGACAATAAAAACAGAACAGCTTAAAAAAACACATCTGGTCCTCTGGAATTTTACCCAAACTTGACTTGGAGGTGGAGCTCCCTGACATACAACACACCCTAGCTAAAAAGATTTTTTTTTTTTTTTACATAATCTTTTTTTCTTTTCCTTTAACGCAACTTTGGAACCCGATCAGAGGGACTTTAGGCACAGAGTGTGGTGTACTTGTTCTTGAGCTTGCATGCTGGAATATCACTCAAGGTGGACAGACACGAATGAGAAAAAGAAAAGCAAGGAAGGAAGAAAAAAAAGAAAGAAAGAAATTATGGAAGATGGGGGGAGGGGGAGAGAGGGAGGGAACGGAATGTTTCCGTTGCTATGGGAGCTGGCCTCTACTGTTTCTTCTTGCTGAAGAGGCTGAAGCGTTTCTCTTTGTCTTTCTCTTTGTCTTTCTCCCGCTTGCCCGGGCTGGACTCGGTGGTCAGGGTGACGGTCGCCGGGAGCGTTTGGGCGCGGCTGGACACTGGAGTGCTCTGGTTACTGGGGGTGATTTCTGACTTTTCAGAGGGGGAGGAGCCAGTCGTTGCGTTCTGAATGGCCTGTATCCACGTGTTCATCTCCTCCTGCAGATCAAGCAAGAGTCACGTCAGACATTCCACATGCAAGCTGTTCTTACTAGTTGCATTTTTGTTGATAATGCTACATAATCGTGCCAGGAATTAGAGACGGACTGGACTCTCCATGGAACGACGCCTCAGGGGAGCTGGAGCCAATCCCAGCTGACTATGGGCCCAAGGCAGGGAACACCCAGAACTGCAGGCCAGCAGGCAGCACAGAGGCAGACAACCATTCACACACATTTACACCTATGGGCAATTTAGTGTGTCCAGTCAAGCCTTTGGACAGTGGGAGGAACCCCCCAGGAGCACAGGGAGAACTTGCAAATTCAGCACAGGCCGACCCAGGGATCGAACCCAGGACCTTCTGCCTGCTAGGTGCCAGTGCTAACCACTGCATCACCATGCAACATTATGTAAAAACTTACAAACTGGGCCCAAAACCTCCTAACTCCATGTTTCATTAGCCATATTCTATTGCTAAACGCACTGAACACTCACAGAGTTGAACTAAAAGACACGTATACATCTGAACAGCACTGCTGAGTTTACACTGTGTACATGCCTTATACAGGCAGTAAGGTGATAGTACAGTTGTAACTGAATCTTGTTCCACTGCTGTCCACACGGGGGCCCTCCTGAGCAATTTATCTAAAAAAAGTGCTGTAATTTGAGAGCGGCATTGAGAAGCAGAAAGACTTACATCATCTTTGGCTTGGAAGAGATACTCATTTCCATCTGTCACTCTGGAAACAAGGGGGAAAAATTCAAGTCACCACACAAAAAACAACAGCAAGCTAATATTCCAAAGGTGGATGCAGGACTATCAATGGATTTAGCATCTTCTGCTTACCTCAGTTTGAAAACGTGCTTCTTCTTCTTGTAGTCGACGGCGACCTCGCAGACGGCATCCTTCAAGCTGACGGGGATTTCGTTGTGATATGGGATGCCCTGTCCTGCGTTCTTATTGTCTTTGTAGAAGCCCATCTCCTGGTTGTTGATAACACAGTACACGTTGTGCCAGGACCTGTGAGAAAAGGCAGAGTGTAGAACATAGCGGTCAGTGGAAGCAGGTTCATGGCTGATTTGTAATCTTATGTCAGGTTTTGCAGAGTGGATTAAGATAAAATGCCGATTTAGGATTCCCACAATTGAGATGTCAATAATAACAAAACAGTTAATGACATCACAGTGCAGAGGAAGGATGAATATTTTCAATATGTCACGATTAATCAAGAATAATCAATAATGCTGATGCTATAATGGCCAAATTAGACCCAAACAAATGAACCTGTAGTTGGTATTTGCTGCACTGAATATGCCTTTTATATGTCACTGCTTGCAGAACTGTAGCTTCCCAGGGAGAGTTTTTAAGCTTAAGCCTTTAGCTTTAGCAAAGTGAAAGTGACTTATTTGTCAATGTGAACACACTCAATCACACATCGTGCACCACAACAAAATGTGAGCTCTGCATTTAACCCATCACACATGCACAAGGGGGCAGCCATCGGCAGCTCCGAGGAGCAGTGTAGAGGGATGGTACTGTACCTTACTCAAGAGTACCCTCAGTGGTACCCAAGTCAGGACAACCTGCGACCTCCTGTTCACAAGGGCAAGGCTCTAACCACTAGGCCACCACAGGCCATGGGTATGACAGTGATTTTTATAGCCTAGGTTATGATGTTTATTGTTTGGAAATTACGGTAAAAACTGTTTTATTACAATTACATCTATCGTCAAAGTAATGGGTCACAGCCCTTATTTTCATTCCTGCGCTCACGTTTGTCTAATGAAAATCTCTTCGCCTTGGTGACAACACTTTTAACTCAAAAGAGCCCACAATGCAAGTGAACAGGTCTTTACCCTCATGGCAGCTGTGGGTGCTACAGTACCTGTTAGAGGCCTTCTTGTTGTGGCCCTCCCACTCATGCTTGCGATGAAGGAAGCCCTCCAGCTGGGCGGAGGTGGACTCTTGGCCTTTGGCTGGCAGGGTGGATGACTGGCTGCCCTTGGTGCGTCTGCCTGAGGTCGGGGACGGGATGGGGCTGGACTCTTTAGAGTTGCGCTCAGGCACGCCGTTCACGATCTCTCCGTCCACTCCGTCCTAATAGACGAAGAGAAACAGTGAAGTTCTTGGGATTTTTGGGAGTAAGCTGTGACTGCAGTGATGAAATGTGGGGTATTAGTCAAGTGGAGATTTGTAATCAGACTCAACTTCTCCGTTTGCGACCACTTTTACAACACATCATTCCAGTCTACTGAACACAATTTACTCCAGATGTGTGAGGAGTTCTGGTAAAAAAAGAAAGTGA
This sequence comes from Arnoldichthys spilopterus, assembly GCA_037974385.1. Lineage (NCBI taxonomy): Eukaryota > Metazoa > Chordata > Actinopteri > Characiformes > Lepidarchidae > Arnoldichthys > Arnoldichthys spilopterus. The sequence continues at coordinate 1,955,064 of JBBPDA010000039.1, read as the reverse complement.
ATTCTGCGGACTGTTGGCTATTCACTGTTTGAAGGTTTTAAAGCTGGTGCTAAAAAATGATTTCGCTCAAGAATGCAAAAGATCTCAAGTTCAAACGTAATCGGAATGGGGAGAAGCTGAGAAAAATCCGATGAGCGTTCCAGACATGTGGCAGCAACACAACCAGCACACCCAAAGACAACAAGGCTGAGTGAGGTCTCAAATATCAAAGCCATGTCATTTTTTTATGGCTACTTGACTAATCCTTGACAGAAATAATAAGCATGTAAACATTGCAAAGCCACTCTATACAGCTTCACACACTGAACAGACTATACGATCCACAACAAACTGTGGTACAAACTGTACGTTCATGACAAACACAGTCATACAGTTAGAGGCATATGTCTAGGTGCCCCAGTCATATTGATTATTGGTTTTGTTGTGTTGTGCACTACTTTAAGCATGGTAAGGTGACCATGTGACTGAACATATTACATAAACAAAATCTTTTAAAAAATACATAAAAATAATAGTCATACCAACCAAAATGTGATTTGTAGACAGTTCTGTGGCAAACCATATGTTACATCTAGACACTAAACATTTTAAACAGATTATATTTAATTTATATTATTATTAGACCCATTGCCTCTGTAGCTTTGATTTATTATATATTTATATCATATATGTACTTCTATTATTATCTACAGGTATGTAACGACCAATCAGTTCCCAATGTACGTTGTAAGCAAACGTCCAGGTGCCCCAGTCATATTGATTATTGATTGGCTAACATCGTGCACTACTTTTAGCAAGTGGCCAAGTAACCATGTGACTGAATATGATATTACATAAACAAAAGTACACTACAAATACATACAGTAATACCAATCAAAATGTCATCTGTAGAAAGTTCTGTGGAAAACCATACGCTACATCTAGAAACTAAACATTTTAAACAAGATTATGTACAATTTTACACTATTTTAAAGCTGAAGATTTAAAAAAAATCATTCAGACATGTTGCCTCTGTTGCCTTGATTAATAATATATCACATATACCTTCATTATTTCCTACAGGTATGTAACAACCAATCAAAACATATTTTTGATGAAATAATGCTCCGTAAGGGAATTAACTCGTCAATAAGTCATATGATAAGGCATATGATGGTTTACTGCTGGCAAGTGTTCAGGAGCCTTTCAGCATGTTTAGAGAGCAGGATCAGCTACTAACCCGAGGGGAATCCTGGTCTGATGGCAGTCCGTTCTGGGCAATCTGCTCTCCTTCTCTGTGGAGAGAGAAAGAGCATTGAGAAAAGTGTCATGAGAAAAACTATGTATCAAAGCTACATCAAACTCACATAAAGACATACAACTGCTCAAACACCCGAAAAGCAAAGGCTCAAACCCGAGCGTTCATTTCATTTGAAACAACAGACCACCTGCTTCTGCAGCGGCGCGTCAGTGCAGCCCATGCCCTGCTGTGTGAACTCGCTTCAGAAAGCCGGTTGCTGTGAGGGCTTTTGTGCTTACCTCTGTTCCTGGATCTCCTGCGCTGGTTCGGGCGTAGGGGGTTTTCTCCTTCTCTCCTCTTCCTCTTGCTGTCTTCTCACTTCCAATAACTCCAACTGAGCAAAGAGGAACAAAAGACCAACCGGTCAGAGGCGTGTTCATGACACACCGCCTTCCAACATGAGTAATGCTCTGACTGTGTGACATGTCAGCAAACGCCACATTTCAGGTTAACAAGAAAAGCAGGCCATGCGTTTAATTACAGGAAATATTATATAGAATAATAATGTTAATAAAGTACATAATAATAACAATAATAATAATAAAATCAATAATAATGTAATAAAAAAGATAATAACAATGAAAAATAAAAATAAAGTTAATAATAATATTAATAACAATAACAACAACAACAGTAATAATAATAAGGATAATATGATAATAATAACAATAATAATAAAAATAGTGCTAATAATAAATGTATATTATACAAATTAAATGTATATAAATGTATATGTAAGTGCATAAATATTGTATTATAACAAACAATAGTTATATTAATGCTACATCTGGACTCTTTGTCCACTTCACACTAGAACATTGAAGAAAAAGAAAATTTTTCCTTTTTTAATCTTATTTCTTTTAAACCCTTTAAAACAAACATTATGTTCATTAACAGAATCAGAAAACAGTTTGATGGTGCTGTCAGGAGTTGGTGATGGTCTCGTTGGTGTGACTGGACGTCACGTAAGGTTAAAGGCTAAAACAACAGCTAACGAAGTTTCTAAAATTAAAGATGCTTCGTTTTGTCCTTTAGATCCTCCTCTCAAACAAGCAGAAGCAGCTTCCAGAGCTCAACACACAACTCCTCTTTCTCTCTCTCACTTCTGTTTTCTGCTCAGCATTTCCCACATATACATCTGAGCAGTGGCAGGCCCCATCTGCTGTATATTTTCTACATTTTCTTTGTATTTATATATAGTCAGTTTATTAAAAAAAACAATAAATCACAGATAGATATGCAAATGAGGCATTTTGCAGCATTTTGTCCAGCACTCAGGCTTTCACTCTTCTTTTTTCCTCACTTCGGTCTCCAACTTCATCATGTTCAGTTCTACCTGCTAGTTTCGACTGCCCCAGTCACACAGCACCACAGATGTTGGGAGGGTGAAGGCTCTCTCACCGTAGTCAGCCTCTCCAGTGCAGAGAAGCGCTCCTCCCAGGTAGCGGCTGACTTCTCGAAAGCCTCGTGTCTCTTAATCAGTTTCTCCACGTCATCCACGCTCTGGCCCACCTCTCTGCTGGACAGGTACGGCTCCTGGCCCAGCAGCCACGCCTCTGCCACTCCCGCGTCCCGCGAAAACTGGTGCACTTCCAAAACTGTGCAGGAGTATCACACACCACACACACACACACACACACACACACAGGTGCACATACACACAAAGACAGGAAAAGGGAAGTAAAGGCAAAAGTAAATACACACACATCCTCTTTCAGTCTGACCAGCTTCTTGTGTTTAATTTCAGAAATGAGTGAGTAACAGCTGCAAAAAAAGCTCCAAATCATGGGAAAATGGTCTGAACATACAGTGAACACTTATAGTACTTACACTTCATTTACATACATCAGTGTCACTTTCATAATTATATCTGCACTTTTTAAATCATTTTTTTTAGCATTACACCAACATAACCAGGCATATATCTATCTATCTATCTATCTATCTATCTATCTATCTATCTATCTATCTATCTATATATATATATAATAACATTTATATTAAATATCAATTATAAATAATAATAATTATGATCAGAGTAATAATAAGAATAATAATAACAACAGCACTGTTTTGTGTGTTCTGTGTCTGATGTTTATGTTTGTCTTTTAAGCTACTTTGAGTTGTGTTATATTATATGCATGGTGTTTTGGGCAGCGGTGGCCTAGTGGTTAGGTGGTTGGGACCTTGCCCTTGTGAACCGAAGGACGCAGGTTCAAGTCCCAGCCTGTGCACCACTGAAGTACCCTTGAGCAAGGTACCGTCTCACTGCACGCCTTTGATAGCTGCCCGCTGCTCCGCGTGTGCACGTGTGATGGGTTAAAAGCAGAGGTCGTTTGTGGTGCTTGAGTGTGTTCACAATGACAAATAGTCACTTTCATTTCAGTAACAAGAGGAAGAACGGATATATACATATACTGATATATAACATATAAATGCTCTGTAAAATACAGAAAAAAAGGTCAAGTAAAAGCAAAGAGCATTGTGTCAAATGTCCTTGAATATCAGCAGTTCTTCCTGGCAGAAAAAGTCATCTAGAGTCATTAAGCTGTCACACTATTATACTGTCACACTAGCAGATTAACCGGAATGCTGTTTAGTTCCAGACAGTCTGTAAAGCATTTCCCAGGTCATAACGTTTGCTGATGTGTTCTGTTAGTGTGTGTATGTGCTACAGTAAGGGATTAGTATGTCAGTGATAATCTACATGGACTGGCGGCCGGACTCGGGCACTGTATATCATCTGATTCTGATTTACTTTCAGCTGATGTACTGATCTACTGTGTTTGCTACAAATGAAGGGTGCATTGTGGCAGTGAAATTGTAAATTTGCCATTGACACACTCAACACACTCAAGCACCGCAATGTGACCTCTGCATTTAACCCATTACACATGCAGCAGCGGGCAGCTATCAACAGCGTCCGGGGAGCAGTGTAGCAGGACGGTACCTTGCTCAAGGGTACCTCAGTGTTGCCCAGGCCAGGACTTGAACCTGCGACCTTCAGGTCCCAAGGGCAATGTCCCTACCACTAGGCCAGAAAAATGCACATCCTCAGTATTGCTCTAAATGCAAATTAATGCAATAGGGATTGGTCACAATCGCTCACCTCTCACCCAATCAGATTGTGCTGCCAGAACTAACTGTCGTGTTAAGATTCATATTATTCTTGGGCAGTGGTGGCCTAGTGGTTAGGACACTGCCTTTGGGACCGGAAGGTCATAGGTTCGAGTCCCAGCTCGGGTACTACTGAGGTACCCTTGAGCAAGGTACCGTCCCGCTACACTGCTCCCTGGGCGCTGTTGGTAGCTGCCCACTGCTC
>JBBPDA010000039.1:1899462-1931732 GCA_037974385.1 Arnoldichthys spilopterus | reverse complement strand
AGAGAGAGAGAGAGAGAGAGAGAGAGAGAGAGAGAGAGAGAGAGAGAAAGAGAGAGAGAGAGAAAGAGAGAGAAAGAAGCAAGGATGAGGGAAAGAGGGAGCAAAAGAGAGAGGGCGTAAGAACAGAAGTAGAGAGACAGCAAGAGTGGGTAAGAAAGGCAGGAGAAGGGAAACAAGAGAGAAAAAAGACAGAGAGAGAAAGAGAGAGAGAGAGACAGAGAGGGTGACAAAGAGAGAGGAGGAAGAGAGAAGGAAAGATAGGGGGAAAGAAAGAGACAGAGAGGGGGGGGGAGAGCTGGAAAAATAGGGAGACAGACAGAAAGTGAGACAGAGAGAGGGGGTAGAAGAAGAGCAAGAGAAAGAGAATGACAGAGTGAGATGAAGAGAGAGAGAGAGAAAGAGAGATTTTTGTACATTTCAAATTAAAGTGGCAAATGGGGGATAAAAAAACATGGGTTGGCATATTATGTGCAGCATTAAAATTCACACACACGCGCGCGCATGCATGTACACACACACGCTCACACACACAGTAAATACACAGTCATTGCTAATATGGGGGGCACATGCATTCATGGACATGTATACACACACATACACTCAGTAAGCACACAGTCAGTGCTAATGGGGGGCACATGCATACATTGACATGTATACACACACACATAGATGCATGCACACACTGTGTCACGTGTGGGCTGCAGTGGGGATGGGGGTGGAGGTGTAGAAGCTGCAGGCGAGGCGTTTGACCTCCTTTTGCATGGCTGCACCCAGCTGTACAAACTCTACAGACACTGGAACATAGAGGAACTGAGAGCCATGCCCGCCCCAACACACACACACACACACACATCAGAGCAGAGCAGACAGCGTGGAGGCGACTCCGTGTTTGTTTCTAAATAGAGCGTGTTTATCAAGAGGACCCTAAGTAAACAGCATAAATAAACAGCATGTGAAACGTGGGGATGCAGGGAGGGAGGGATGGAGCTAGGGATGAACAGACGAATGCACTCATCAGCTCATGTTCCGGCCCATGATCACTCAGCCGCACTGCCACCATGGCCGAGCCTCTGTCTCTCTGCATCAGGCACACGTGCACAGAGGCTTCTTTAACACTGTGCATGATAATTACAGCCAAAATGCTACAACAAACATCACAGACACATGCAAATTCACCGAAAGCACAAACTGCAGTGGGCCATTGAACCAAGGAACTTTCAGGCACTTTCCACTGCAGTGTAGTTGTTGTTGTTTTTTGCTTTTAACCATCGAATGTGGGTGTAATGTCCAAGGAAAAAGCCACGCAATCATTCAAACCTCAAAACAAAACAAAGCTAAGACAAAACAAACAAAAACTTTAATAAAAGTTTGACCCGGAATTTTCAGGAGGCCTATAGCTTACCACTGTGCCATGGTCACTGCCACCATCCATGATCAACAATCCATGGTTTTGAACCATCCAGGGTGTGTATAGCCCATAACGAGAAGGGGATTATCCTCTCAAACAAAAACAAACAAACAAACCAACAAGTAAACAAATTAAAGCTACAACCAGGAAGTTTCAGTATAGCTTACATTAACTGTATGGATCATTTAGATGGGATAGATATTAGGATATGTGTACGTTAACCCAAAAGAAGAAATTAACTTCTTAAACAAGCAAACAATAAATCAAATAATCAAACAAACAAATCAAAGGTATCCCCAGGAGTTTTTGGTGTAGCTTATGTTAACTGTATGGATCTGCCATGATCCATTTGACTGAATATGTGTATAGGTGATCTATAAAGGAAATTATTCAGATTGAGAAAACTTTATTGATCCTGGAGAATATTTTTGGTTACAATGAACGTCTAAAACATTAATCAACAATTAACTTAACAAACTACTAAACAAATAAACGAACAAACATCAAACAAATAAACGAATTAAAGCTTCAGGATTTTCAGTATAGGTTGCGTTAAGTGTATAGATGTGAAATGATCATGTTGAAGCACTGAATATGTGTATAGTTGATCTATAAAGTAAAAAAATTTCTTAAACAAACTACCAAACTACTACTAGACAAACAAACAAACAAACAATTTAAAGCCAAAAACAGGAATTTTCAGTGCTGCTTACGTTAACTGTATGGATCTGCCATGGTCATATTGAAGCACTATATATGTGTATAGTTCATCTATAAAGAAACAAACAAAGCCAATGGAACTAGAAGACAGAATTTTCAGTAAAGCTTACAACTTCGCAGGCACAAAAAGCTTTAATATATCATTGCTGTAAAAAAGCAAGTATGTTAAGTTTCCATTTAAATGGGATTAAATTCTAAATTCTTTTCTGCCATTTTTGTTGTTCTCTTTATTATAAAATGTCAGACAGTGTAAAGAACAGCTGCAGTGTAGGAAAAAAGAGGCATACATTTGAACAGTGATTGTCCTCTGTCATTTCAGGCCAGAGGTCTTTACACTTACACAGTTAGTGTACATAGCTGGAATACACATGTGCTTCTGTATCGACTTTGTTCGGATGCATTTGCTCTTCTGGCAATGTATTTGAAAGAGATGTGCTACTCCAGTCTGAGCAGTGGGGTGCCAGGTGCAGTGATTTCAAGAACAAGGACTATGTAACCATGTACAAAATTACAGTGGAACAAAGCCGATGAAGGGCCACATATTATAAAGTGGGGTCCAATGCTTTTATTTTGCATTGCTTTCTTAATGCAACATCTTTTATATTGCAAATGACATTGTTGGTATTGAAATCTGAGTGAAAATCGAATTTTTTGAAATATTTATATGAATGTCAGAATACCTTAGTGTTTGGTATGTTGTGTTCGAGTTGCTATAGACTCCACAAATTTGTGCAGTGGCTTCTGTTGTTGAAATACATGAAATCCAAATTCAGAACACAGGCTTCAGTAAAAGTTCCTTTTTTCATGGCTTAAAGTGGTCAGGTTCACAAATCTGCTTTGATATTAGTAGTACATTTCTAATCTTCATTAAATATATTTTACTTTAATTCAAAATTTCAAATTTCATTCAAAAAATCCCAGATTTTCAGAGTGGTCTCAGAGTTTAACGTCCCCCATTTAAAGTGACTTAGACACAGAAAATATGTGGCATGATTTAAAAAGGTACAATATAAAAAAAACTGTAAAATATTAAATTACAAAAAATTTGTACACAACAGTGTAAACTAAAAGATAAATACTGAGTACAAGACACACAATGGTTAAAAATGTGACTAATCAAAAAGGTGTATGTTTCCCTTGGCAGAGAAAGAGCCACACATGTACTGATAGCTCTGCACACCAGCCTTCTTCTTTGGACACAAACAAAGGCCCTGACAGGGTTGAAGTGTAATGTGTTACTAAATGGCTCAAATGTTTTCTTTTTTCTAACTCTTCTCTAATTCTTGTTAGCCACAGGATTTCTCTGTGACTAGGAAAGTGGCCCAACAACTTGGACCTGAAGGGGGAAGGATCAAAAGGGGTACCCCTACGCTGCCCCCCGTGGGCCCAGCAGCTGGTTGAGAGGTGGATGGGCTCCTGACTGCTCTCCGCTGGCCGCGCACGAAACTAGCCTAGTGCTGTAATCTGGGAGGCTGTGTCTCAGGGCGGCTGACGTTATGTTCTCTCTCTCGTATATAGGCCACACACTCGGAACACAGTGTTCCGCCAGCCACTGACGTCACACACTGCACACTCAGCCCCCCCACCCCACACCACACCACCCCAGCCCACTCCACCCTACTCTGCTGGTCCAGAGAGCACAAAGCTCTCAGCCTCCAACACTCATCTGACACTCGCCCTGAAAGCAGTGAGGTATGAGCGAGAGAGTGAGAGAGACAGAGAGAAGAATAACAGAAGATGTAAATACACCGTCCCGTTAAAGACGAAATTAGGAGATACACACATGTGCACAAGTCCCCATCCTCTGCAGAAAACACACATTTTTATGCATAATTACTTGCACTTCATTTGCTATTTTTGGTTGTTATTGTTATCTTGTGTCGACCAGAGGAGGATGGGTTCCCCTTCTTGGTTCCTCCCAAGGTTTCTTTCTCCAGCTTTAGGCCTCTGGCTTGCTCATTAGGGGCTCAGACCTGGACTCTGTAAAGCTGCTTTGTGACATCAGTTGTAAAAACCGCTGTATAAATAAAATTGACCTGAATTATATTTGGCCCAGATGATGAAAGGAGAAAGGTTAATGCTTATCTCAGTTCAAAGGTTTTAAACATTAACCACATTGAAAACCTTTGGAGTTCAATTTGACCCAGGACTCTGCTTCAATAGCCATATTAAATCCATAAAAATGTCCACATTTTTCTATCTACAAAAAACATAGACCTTATTCCTATGGACTATGAAAATCTAGAAGAGTGGTGATCAACTCCGAACCTGGAGGGCCTGTGTCAAACACAGTTTGGGAATTTTCCTCCCCAAACGCATTCATTAAACCTGGCAATGAACAGGTCAGTTGAATCATGTGTGTTTAGGCCAGGAAATCACCCAGCTGTGCTGGCTACTGGACCCCTAGTACTGCAGTTGTCCACCTCTGATCTAGAGGCCTCTCCAGGAATTCCTTTAGACACCTGCATCTAATTCAGAATCCTACCATAAGTTTTACTTTTTTTAGGGCAGTAGTGGCTAGTGGTTAGGACACTGCACTTGTAACCTGAAGGTCGCAGGTTCAAGTCCCAGCCCGGGCACTACTGAGGTACCCTTAAGCAGAGTATCATGCCACTACACTGCTCCACGTCTTGGAATTCGCTTTGGATAAAAGAGAAAAATGAATAACATGTAAATGTACATTACAATATAGATTAATCAATACATAAAGCACTAAATAAAGAAACATGAATCATTATAAGAGGTAGTGAAAGTGAAGAGACTTTTTGTCATTCACTCAAGCACCACAACGAAATGTGACCTCTGCATTTAACCCATCACACATGCACACATGGAGCAGTGGGCAGCTATCAACAGCACCTAAAGAGCAGTGTAGCAGTACTTTGCTCCAGGGTACCTCAATGGTTGGGACTTGAACCTGCAACCTTCAGTTCTGACAATGTCCTCACCACTAGGCCACCACTGCCCAATTCAAATGAGTAATTTGAATATTTAAAATATTTGTACATTATACAAATCATTAAATTGACTCGGTCCTACGGGCGTTACTGATATGCTGGAAAATTCAGTTAACAGTCTCTATGGTCAGGCAGACTTCAGCCACTACGATGCAGTCAGATAGAGTAGTATTCCAGAAGCTGTGAGATGTGCAAAGACTGTAATCATTTTCAAAAACAGACTGAAAACAGCTCTAATATTGACCTGTGCTTCCAAAGAATCAAGCTAATGTGTTTCTATAAAAAATATTTTATTTTATTTATTTTCCATCTTTAATGTTTTTAAGTTGTTGTGCGTGTATTTTTATTTCGTCTTAAACTAATGCACTTTCATTATTTTCTTAGTTCAGTCTGCCTTGCCCCGCCTTTTATTTATTTATCTTTATTTTCTCTTAGAATACTAGCAAGCTTGTCTTTTGCCCAAAACGTTTGCACACCACTGCACATTCAATTGCAAACACTGGACAGAAGTCAAACCCTGCAATTAAGTGTCACGGAGCGATGTGCTGGATGGAGGGATGATTCAGGGAGAGAAAGAAAGATAAACTGGACTTAGCTGGAGTGAAGGATGGGAGACCCAAGGGACATAAACAGATATGGAGTGACAGAACTGAAAAATAGAGACAAGTGCTGTGGAAAGAAAGAGCAAGAGAAATAAAGATAGCCAGGCCAGGCGGAGTGTGAGAGTGAGAGGGGGGGGGGGGATGGGGGGGCTGGACGTCTGCTCTTTGCAGAAAGGACATGCTGTTTACTCCCGCTGACACTCAGCCTGGGAGAGTGTGCTGTCGCGACCTTTCAGTTTCACCTCCGGCACACACACATGCATCCACACACGGACAGCGCACCACTGTGTGTATGTATGCCCTCATAAATGTGTGTATGCAAACCACAGCATGTGTTTTATGCCTCCTTGTTGGTCAACAAGCATGCACACACACACACACACACACACACACACATACACACTGCAGACAGACACATCCAGCAGTTGAGAAGCCTCCATTCATTTCTAGGTCATGAAGACTGAGCAAGCTTTGGACTTACCCTGACATAAAGATATGTGGACATAAAACAATCTGCCAAGAACATTACTGTGATGTTCTGCCTCTCAGGCCGAGAGACAATAAAACATTATGCAATAATCTGTTTTTCCCATTTTCCACCACAAAGAGTGAGACAATGTTTCATTCTCTGAGACATAATTTGATTCTGCTGTTTGAAAACACAAAAAATGCAAAGATAACCTCAAATCCCTCTGAAATGACTGCACACACACACACACACACACACACACACACACACACACACACACACCATGAAGTGCTCACATAATGTTAAAAATGTTACAAACCTCATTTCTGAAGTTGGACATTTTGTAAAATGCATAAGATTCTATGATTTGTTCGACACTGGATTTCCAGCGTTTTCATGTGACCTACTTAAGTATGATTCATAAATATAAACAAATTTAGAATTCAGTGTCTGCAACACTGAAATAGTTGGGACAGAGCTGTTTACCACTGCGTTGTATCACCTTTCCTTTTAATTACACTTTGTGCTTGATACAAGCTGCTCAACAGCCATTCTCTTCAAGATCCACAACCACGATATGCCAGTTGGGCACAGGTTCTCTGTGTCTACAAACCCATTCGATTGTAGTGCAGGCAGAAAGAGGTCTGGCATAGACTTGCTGAAATAACCATGGACTTCACCGTGTCCTTGATGGCAGCATATGTCTCTCTAAAATCCCAATATGTGCATTTGTGTCAATGGCTCAAAAGTTATTGATGCCATGGTCACTTATGCCCCTCCCACACCATGACACATGTTGGCTTTTGCACCTTTCATTGATAACAGTCTGGATGGTCCATTTAGGTTTTGGTACAGAGAATTTGATGTCTGTTTCCCCTAAAAGCAGCTAAAAACTGGACTCATCTAACCACAGCAGAAGTTTAAAAAGAGGTTTAGATAAAACTGATGTATGGCTTAATAAGTTTCAGGCTCCATGTCAATGTTAAGTAACAATTATTTTCCGAAATCCTCCCAAGGCCATATAACTGGATCTGGAAGGTTTCTCATGCAGTGCCTTCTGAGAGCTTGAAGGTTACACAAATTCAAAATGGTATCTGGCTGTGTCCTACACGGAATGAGATTTCTCCAGATTTCTTTTATTTTTCCAAAAACACAAAAAATTAAATCATGCACCTGCACTTAACAAAAACCTCTTTCTGCAGCACAAACACAAGTGAATTCAAATGCAAACAAACAGGAAAGCAGTGAAAAGAATAAAGATTTGTTTTGTTTGTAAAAAGAAGCTGATATTTTTGATGGTTAGAAAGACAGGTTTGGTTCCAGATTTCACCTCCATGCCTCCAGTCATTGCATGGATTTCATCAGCACTTAATTTCACCTAATGAAGGATTGATTGAGTCCAAACCAGTTATATAATAGGCCTACAATAACTAGGAGAGAACTGGGAATGGTCAAGCCAACACACAGACAAATAAAATCACTATTTACTGTTTTACTCTTATTTGCAATTATTCTAATATTAGTGTTGTTTGAAAAAACAAAACGGCTCCAGCTTCCCGTGACCCGGAAACGGAAGAAGCGGTTGGAAAATGGATGGATGGATGGATGAAAAAACAAAACACTCACTGCTCTCATAATCAGCTTTTTAAGGTTCATTTTCTCACATTTTTTGCACAGAACTGTAGTTAGCTAAGACTTTTGGAAAGGACTAAAAACAATATTTGATCAAATTAACTTTTTTTTGTAACTCATTTTGGTTTCAGAATAGTCAAAAGCCCTTGGCTGCTCTCTTCAGTCACACTGTTGACATGATAGATTTAGCATTTGTGGGTAAAGGCTCTTGTTTTTAAAGTGGAGTAGGATAATGGGTAGTGAGCAATTAGAAAAGTAGATAAGGGAAACAACAAGTAGATAAGCAGATTATATCATCGAAATTATTCATTCTATAATAACAGAAGTTACCACAATTAGAAAGTAGGCATTCTGAACCACCCCTCCCATTATTACCTTCAAGGGAGGCTGAGATATACATGGATTAGTGAAAACATTAACACCATTGACAGGTGAATAACATAGATTTTCCAACCAAGTGTCCTAAAATTGTCAGAAAACGAACACATACACACACACTTCCACATCCACATAGTTATGTTCAGTAAGCCAGAGGCACATACATGAAGGTCATTTATGAAGGACTGGCCAAAGTCCAGAGATATGGAAATGGATCTAATTCAGTCTGCCATTTTGTTAAAAAAAAAAGTACACACACACACACTTTTTGCCTCAGTCCCCTCCAGGGCTTCATAAGGCCAGGATGGCTTTTGGTCTTCTACTCAAACAGCAACAGAATGACTGCACTGCAGACTAGGGCTAAACAATTTGGGGGAAACATCTAATCAAAATGTTTTCACAGTATTTTGAATACAATTTAAACGCTATTATTTTCATTTAAGTAGATTTTTTTTACCCAGGAACTTTTTTTGCCGAAAGTATTTTATTTAACCTAAGGCTTGAGGGCTACATGCAATGTGCCAGAGCACCCTTTTTCAAGCTCTGCATGATTAGATTTAAGTATTATTGTTATATTGGATAACAAAGGGTACAATTAAATTTCAGCACTTGCAATGTGAGAACTGCAATCTCTCAAATTGCAATTTTGATAATAAAATGATTCACTGTTCAGCCCTACTGCAGACTGCTTTCCCATTTTGCACTTGCTCTTAAAAGACCGATTTTTAAGACCAAAACCATATCCATGCAATATGTTTAACCCCGTAATCCAAAGCAGTAAGCCAGGGGAGGATTTTGCCATTGTGAGTGTCATTTTTTTCTAATAAAAATTGCAGTAAGCAATTCTTCTGCTTATCCTGCCTATGTAGTTACCAATCAGTAGGCTAGAGGTGCTGGGTAACATAACTGTTAAATATTTTTGCATAATGTATTTATATGGAATTCAGCTGTATGCAGATGCATACTTTATAACAGCTTGACAGTCAGACAGATTGAAGAGCTACTCATTTCATAAGGCAAATGTGGGTCCACACATTAGTTCAGTTCACTCTCATAAGTACAGAACTTTCATATTATATAGAAAATGTACTATTCAAGTCATAGTATTAAGTTGTGTTGAATCCTTTCATTCTGTCCTCCCCTCAGGCTACAACTCATTTAAAGTAGACAAGTGGGCATGTTGTACCTTTAAATGTGTATTTTTCTGACAGTTTATTTACTAAAACTGAAAAATAATAAGCTATGGAAAAAATGGGATTAAAAAATGACAACATAAGAGATGAAATGTCATCAAACAATGCAATACATGCAGTACAACAATTAACCACAACCCTACTAGTCTTATACATTTTTTACTGATCTTACTCCATCTACCTCATCCAATTATTATCAAATGTTTTTTTTTTTATTACTAGTAATCACTACGTCACTTTAGGCCTGTTTGCACAGCTGTCCTTTAATACATTAACTGCACATTTTTATGTATAAATACTACAATCTACAAACTTTCATAGAGTTTTTAAAGTTAAACTGTACCTTATCTGCACTTTATGTTGGTTTGTCTATTTTTTGTCATATTAATCTTTCTTAACAATAGTGTTTCTGCTTCTGCTCGGTTTTCTGCCTTTGTTGCACTGAGAATGTAAATGGCACAGGAATTTCCCTCGGGATTAATAAAGTTCTTCTTATCGTATCTTATCATTACAGCAAGTATAGAGAAATGACAAAGATGATGTTCTGTTCAGGTCTTGCAGAATGTCAGTGTAAGAAGCTGAGCCCAAAACACTAAGGGGATTTAGAAGGGCCTGGCAACCTCAGATAAAGCTTGGTTAAAGCTAGAGTAGACGATACATTTTTTTTTCATATTTCTTGGAATCCTCTTTGCATTCTGTTAGCACTGAAGAAATTAAGAGCTCTGACAAGCTAAAAAAATTTTTAAAAAACAACACCTGTCCAATCATCTCATTCATTACACTAGATATGAATGGATGTGTGGACCAAGTGTGCATGACCACCAGTCTTTTACAAGGCTAGTCAGGATGACAAATAAAAAAAAAAGAGGTCAGATACAGCAAGACACAAATCTAAACTGAACATCGACATGGCTTTTACCCAAAGGTAATAACTGCGAGAAAAGAAGGGGTTGAAAAGTAACACCATGGTGTCTCCAGCAGCAATCAGGCAGTGTGCATTCATGTGTTTTGGAGGAGTGGCTTAGTTTAGTAGGTCCCCAGAATCACCTACACTCGCTTTAATATCCAGCCTGAGAATAACAGCTCAGAAGAAAGTCATAGCAGGAACTGCACTGAAATAAAGAACATTTGCAATCAGAATAAAGGAGATTTCAAATAACACTGAGTTAAGAACAGCAAGAAAATATCACAAGCATCCCCATAACTCAACAACACATTGTGCTGTCTTCATCAGGTTAAACCTTAGGCTGCACAATTTTATATCTTGACAAGTGAAAGCATCTAAAGCACAGGAAATATATTGAATTTTTCTCATTTTAAGATGTTATAAGAATATTGAAGCCATTTCTAGATGTTCCATCAAAGTAAAAATGGTGAGAAATGAGTTGAATAATCTTGCAGTGTTTTACTACAATCTCATATAATACAAGATGTTTTTGTTTATTTATTCACTTATTTAATGAAGTTGATTTTACATCTTGTGGTATCCTTTTTTAGTTTGTAAACTCATTTTCATAGGAACTAGCACTGAGTGCCTTATGCATGGCCTAAGTATGAATGACATCATGTACAGCCTCACTGGTCCAGCTCTCCAGCAGATGGGCCACTCATTCCCAGCCTCTCCTTAATGGAAAGCTGCTTATCCGGGCCTCTGGTCCGGGTGCAACGTGGCTGCTGGGAACTCCCTACTGCAATGACAGATGGAAAACACTCAGATAATTCCTAAAGAGGGGATTGAACACATATCCTTTGGCATGTTGTAACATCAGTACTATGTTGTATAAAGTACTGCATGGTTGTGATGGCCCGAGCCTGACCCGATCAGATGAAGACGAACATGGAGAGATACAAGATAACCCAGGCCATGGTCAACTAAGGATGTTTATGCATTGCACTATAACACTAAAATTGGTTAAATACTGCTAGAAAAAATACAACAACAACAAAAAGGACTTCTTTCCTTTTTCATACTGACAGAAATTAAGTTAAAGAGGGTCATTAGTAGACAATAATAAGAATTAGTGAACTAGTTCTTAGGCCTTTAGCTAAACATTCCTCAGCTGAACGTTTAGGCAGTGGTCATGTCTGAAATGTTCGTGTGATAAAGCAGGTGTAAAAGTGACGCCAACAAGCTCTCAACAGCCTCCTTTTACAATGCTGACCTCTAGTGGCCATCACTCACTCACACCACAGGATTTAGCTCACCATTCATAAATTAGAAGGAAAATTAACATTCAGTCCACTCTGGTAATCCTAACAGCGTCCTAATATAAGTTTGAGTCAGTCATTAAAACCTGGAAAACAACTAAACAGAATCATTTTAAATAAAGCTCTTTTCAAGACCAAAGTCATATCTGACCTAAAGCGTAATGTTTAGGATGAAAGTTGCTAAAAGCACCGAAATGTTTTTTAGTCTTTACGTATTCATGGCTGAGCTGTTGAGTAATCAGCCCTTGTCTCCAAGGCCATTGAGAGTGGTACAAAACATCAGCCTTGGTGAGTGAATAAGGAGCCCCCTGGTATAAACAAGAGGACAAAACAGCCCCCCTCTAACTAACCTGCACAGCCAAACTTGCTGCAGTGAGTGAACTCAAAGCAGCAGAATCCAAGAAAAGAAACCTATATCTCCCTTGGTCTACAAGAAAAAAAATTATAATGCATAATAAAATAATGTGTGTGTGTGTGTGTGTACACGCTTTACTGGCTTAATGACACTTGAAGGTACAAAGTATAACAGCAGCTTGTGCCAACAAAGCTTAAAGGGGAGGATACATAAAACAGAATGATGTGGGATATTACAGTGGGCCCAAGCACCATTTCTGCTCTGTTTTCACTGTCTGTATTTCATAAGCTATCAATTAATAGTAAAGCCTAATCATCAAGGCCCTATTCACACTTTTACAGTTTAAAAATCAAGATGGCCCCCACTTGGACTGGGAGTAGATCAAAGGAGTAAAGACTGAACTATAAACACCCCACAACACAGGATAAATTTAATAACCAGAAGCATTTTGTGATCGTTAGGCACTCATTCTTCCAATAGTAGGCCAGGAATTAGGGAAGGATGGATGACTAATGGACAGGCTAATATATTTAATTCGAATGCACAATTGAAATTTGCAGAACAATTACCTATTTTAGCTCATTTCCTGCAGAAGATGTATTAGCATCACATTGCATCAGGGTTGTGTTCTTATTGCAGAAAATATCAGTATGAGAACTTATGTTTGGTCATCATGCTAATTATCATTCATCATTTATCAATTACTGAGCTGTGGAACCTTTTTTTAAGAAGAAAGCAGAAGAAAGTAATAAAATGTGTTTATCTTATAAGCCAAGAACCATTTTAGGAACTACATTTTTATGAATGTAGACCACTGCACATGAGCTAAATAACAAATCATACACTTATTATACTGCTAATTATACTTAATACTGACTAACCTCAGGCAGTCCAGATAAGCTTCATCAGGCATTTTTATGAATCAAGAAAGGATATGTAGCAAATTAATCAAAGTATTCTATGTTGTAAATATCCAGTGGCTTGGGTGGACCACAGACAAAAGCCCAAGCTCAGAACCACAACGACTGTAAAACTCACTATGATTATGTTTACATGACTACCAGCCAAAACAGGACACTATGAAGTGAAGCAGACAGCTAGATGAAATGGAGCAGATGCCTACACATCGCTGCCAGTTTCATGGGCTGAAGAAGGCAATGTGGGCGGACATGAAAATGAAAACAATACAGCTTGAATGAGGTTATGCGGGCATACGTGACAAGAAGAATGATGACAACTGATATCATTAACTACACCCTCCAAAAACACTCCAGGGACAGATACTTTGGAGCCTGCTCCCATAGGGGCCTTGTTTGGGATTTGGTAGAACCTTTTCAGACAGTTGCTGTCAGGCACCATTGAAGTAGGATCCTACTTATCGTCAAAAGGTTCTTCTAGGTCTAAACTACAAGGAAGAACATGATGTCTGAAGAGTCACAAGAGGAAGTCTGGTGCACGCCACAGAATGCAACATGACCTGGTCATGATAAGTATGAGACACTTTCATGCCACTGCTCTCTTACAGCTTTCACATAATCACACATTCTAGTCTATATGCAATTGGTTTATTCTTTAGTTAAGAAGGATAAAGCTATGCCTATGCAGTAAGATCACCATATACACACACACTTGTGGCATATACTTTGAGGTGTATTGGAATATTCTAAACATGTATTCAATATGTAGACACTGAAAGATCTGCTTAAGGCTGACTTAGACTGATAAATCAATGATGGTCCAGTTATTAGTCTCCTTGACCCCTCGAGGACTTTTGATAGCTGCCTGCTGTTCCACATGTGGATGCAGGGGTCATTTTGCATTGTGGTGCACTTTGTATAATGGGATGTGTTCACAATGACAAACGGTCATTTTAACTTTTTTTCACATCTAACACTACTAGAGAATTTGTATTCATTATAATTATTTTCTTAGTAATTTTTAAAATTTCCTTTATTACTTTTGTTATTATGTATACTTTATTTTTTGTTTACTTTTGTTATTATTTGTGAATAGCAAGCCAAAGTTTACAAATTGCCAAAAAGTGTGACATTCATGTAAAACACAAATCGGCTCTACATCCTGCATAAGCTGAATTTACTCAAAAGAGTGACTACAATTGTTATTTAATGTTCAATATACTAAATGCAAAGTATATTCAACTTTTGTAGTATCAATTGCTCTGCCCAGTTATTCCAAGTAGAAACTTTAAATTCAATGCATCAAATTCCAAGTTAATTTAAGTTAATGTCAACTGTTTTACACACTCACCACTCCTAATAGGTTACATTAATGTGGGTAACATTTTTACTATTAATTTATTTTTCGTTGTAAATCATTAAACTAAAGCATTTAAATAATAAAAACAAAAATATATAACAACATTTTCTTCTACAGGTTGTGTCTCCATAAGAACTAGCATTGTGGAATAAACGGGTGCCTGGTGAACATAACTTCTTCAGCATTTCTTCTTAAGACCTGCGACACAATAAAAACAAAGCAAATTGTCCTGTCAAACTGGTTCAAACATCGTTTTTCACGCTAACGAACTGCCCACAGAGCGATAAGGTTGCTACGTTAGCTTACAGGTTGCTAGTAGGTCAAACATTTCGTCGAACTGGTTAAAACCTATTTTTTTAGCTGCTTACAAATAGCCCACGGAGTGACACGGTGGCTAGGCTAGCTAACTTAGGAAAGCAAAATGTCAGTCAAAGCAGTTATATTAACTTTACAAAACAATTACACTGCCTCACAAACGGCAAGCTTCTAGTTCTCATGAATACAACTCACCAAATTTAGTAGGCTGTGGTATAACAGTCGCACCGAAATCCGGGTTTACAGTGAATTGTAGATTAATTTAGAATCTAGACCGACTGTTTCCCTGACATTGCAGTGGGACTGTCTGTGTATTCTAATGCAAAACTTGCAAAACGGGTGAGGCGTGCAATTAGGTGTCAAACAGCAATCTTGAAGTTGCCTGTTGAACGAGTAACTTATCAGTCTGAAGCACGCAAGCAACTTCTATTCATGCAAGCTGTTTCTGTGGGGGAGGGAATTCCCTTTACACACACTCGCTCTCTCTCACGCACCCTCTTCCCTGTATAAATACAGTCATTTTCCCTAGAGCGGGCCCACTCTACAGTCCACAGCAGAAGAAAGCAGGGCACTCTTCGGCTGTCTCACCATGGCTGCTCCAAACGCCTTCAAACCCTTTCAAAATAAAATGCAGCAGGGGGCAGAAATGAAGGACGAGGAGAAGCTGTACAAGCGTGACGGAATTATCTACTCCACCATCATGACCCCACAGGAAAACCTGGACGCCGTGAAGGATATGCAGGCCAGGGAGGATGACGTCTTTCTGGTGGCATACCCCAAGTGTGGTGAGTGAGGCCTGAGTCAAAAGAAAACTTTTGAAGTCTTTGTGCATGGTTTTTCGCTGCTCTCCTGCACGTTCACCACAGCTGAGCAATACAGTCCTTCCAGGGACTGTGGGGGGAAAAGGGGAAAGAAAGATCAAGTTACATATTACATAACAACTCCAGACCAATCAGAAGCTTACTAACAGGACAGGCTAGTTCACTGCTGCTCATTTCCTCGAAACCAGAGCATTACATGTAGGTCAACAAAGTTCAGTGCTTTATTGTCATGTAAACTGGCAGGTTGCTTGGGATTTGATATGGTGAGCTGAATAGAAAACATCGTATGAGGGCGGTGGTGCAATTTGGGCCCACTTGACCAGCTTATTTATATTCACATTCTCTTTTTTTATGGTGTTTATTGTGCACTTCCTTCTTAGTCTTACCATTATTAAAGCCTGAAGCTGAATCTGTCATTTGGTTCCCTTCTAGAATGACCAGAAAAACCATCCTTACACAAATAACCACAAAATTGCAAAATACTGTAAAGAACTTTTAGTGCTGATAGGCTTGTCACATTCATCACATTTTAGAAATAGCAAAAAATCATGAATGCTTCAATTATTATCCCTGACAGGCCTCCTATAATTGAATTCTACTCTCCAGAAATTCTACATAAGTGTAAATTCACTCTGTGATCTCAAGGTGCCTTGGAGCATTCTGATGCCACTCTGAACTTGCAGAAAAGTTGCCTATTAAGTCATTAATTATTCCCTTAAACTCTATCGACCTGCATGTTGGCTCATACGTCAGTTCCTCAGTCTCATAACTATAGAACTTTAGTTCCATTGTAGTCAACCTACCCATGCTCTGCCCACAAATGCTTCTTTTATAGCAACTTTGAACTACATTCAAAATACTGTGCTCTGAATGGTTCTCACATTAAAATTGTATTATATAGTGAAGTGACTGAAAAATAACCATGGAAGGTTTTATTGTATTGCTCTGTGCATTGAAATGTTGCTTGAAATTTACTATGTAGAGTTCAACACACAAAATCCTACAAGGGCATTGCTGCAGTTTGGGCCCACTTGGCAACATTCTTTTTCGGTGTTTACTGTGTGCTTCCGTCTTGATTTAATCATGGTTACTGCCTAAAGATGTGTATGTCAGTTATGTCTTGTTCCTTTTCATGTACCTGTTTTGGAATGACCAGAGAAAGCACACCTTACCCCAACAAATCACAAGACTGTAAAAATGAAAAAGAGCAGAGGTTCAAGAGTTTTTTTAGTGATATGTAAATCAAAATCTACAATTTTAGAAATAACTTTATTAACAATTTTAATTTGATTGCTAACTTTGTGGCTAATAATATATTGTAACAAAACAAAAAGACTTCACAGCAAAGTTTACAAATTTCACTTATGGCCATGTTCACACTGCAAACCTTATTGCCCAGTTTTTGCTCAGAGTGGATCTTTCCATCATGATGGATTACATTCATGTGTGTAAGTGAACCGTGTCTGTCCTTAGTGCATGCACACACCCTAATCAGTGAAATGCAAACAAAGTCTTATGAAGCAATATGTGCATGCAGTTGAAAGAAACCACCTGATCTGCTCATTCTCATTTAGAAATATAAGAGTGGCACAAAACTGATTTGAAAAGATCATGTTTGTGTATCCACACAGCGCTAAGAAAGATATAGTCTGTGTCACAATGTGGCAAAATGTGTGCCATTTTAACCTGGTAATGTAAAAGTAGCTTATGTAATAACTGCAACAGGCTTAACTGCTCAACAGCACTGCTTTTGCCCACCTAGGGGTTTTCTATGCCTCGTTTTTATCAGTTCACATAAAGTCAGGTTTTTAAAGTTTTTATGAAAATAAAAAAGTTAAAAAAGCATGGTAAGGAGTCAAATCAGAAAAACAGATTAAATTTCTAATAAAGTGTCAAGTGCCATTAAATAAAGACTATAGCACACAGCTGCTAATTTTGTGGTAATTAAGGTAACCTTTAGCACAGTGGCAAATAAGTTGTGGTGGTTTCTAAGCGAACCAGTTGCAAATTAGTCCTGCTCTGTAGCATTTTTAAATGGGAAAACTTAAAGTTAAAGTGCAGAACATTTCAAATCAAAAGGCATGTAAAGGAGTCAAATAAAAAAAAAACGTAATTTGTATTAAATAAAGACTGGCTCTATTTAAAAATCTGTGGAATAAAATGATACTTTCAGAATGTAGATCAGGGGTGTCAAACAGTCCTGGAAGGCAGGTGTCCAATGCTACTTAGTACTTCCTTTCCTCTAAAACACTCACTAAACCTGACACTTAGCAGTTGAGTTGAATCAGCAGGAAAATCACCAAAATGTGCTGGACACCGGCCCTCCAGGACTGGAGTCTGACACCCCTGATGTAGATCATTGTAGCATAGGGATGTCCTCAACTGGCTGGACTAAAGTCTTTTGTCTGATGGAAGAGGTTAAAGCAGGTTTACTACAATGAGTTTCCATTAGCATCATCATTACTGGGAATTTTTACAATTGCATTAAACTGAGATTTGTAGTCAACCTTGCTTGGCTGGCAGGGTTCACATGGTTTACAGTGAGTTACTCTATGCTTAATGTAGCTTGTCTTTCATCAGCAGTGCTGGCCACTGTTTACTTTCGGATATAGAAACTTGGGCAAACAAAGGAAATAATCAAGCTAACACACCCACAGTGATCTCTGAACTCTGACTTTTTTTTCAGGCTTTAATTGGGTGGCGGCAGTACTAAAGAAAATCATGACAGCTTCAGCTGGAATTGTTGTCCCTGAGAGGCCCCCTATAATTGAATTCTACTCTCCCGAAATTCAACAGGTGCGTAAATTCACTTTGTGATCTCAAAGTGCTCTGGAACATCCAGATGTTTCTCTAAACTTGCAAAAATGTTGTCTTTTAAGTCAAGAGTTAACCCCTTACACTGTATGAACCTGCATGTTGGCCAACACTTCCATAATGACTATAGAACTTATATGTTAGTTCCAGTGTAGTCACCCATCCTAGGCCTTGAATGCATTCTTTGGTAGCAATGGTGTTCACAATGGTTCTCATGTTAAATTTGTATTATATTATAACTCAATGTAAAATGACCATGGGATGGTAAAAAAAATTATATTGCACTATACAGTGAACAGTTTCTCTAAAAGGGAGTGGTTTTAAATGTAGGTGATCAGACATTCTAGTCCACAGCTGTTAATTTTGTGGTAATTAATGTAACATTTAGCACAGTGGCAAATAAGTAGTGGTGGTTTCTAAGCTGACTAGTTACAACTTAGTCCAGCTCTGCAGCATTTTTGGGAAAATGGGGAAAAAAACAATTGTTATTAACTTTTAACAAATATCAGTACAGTTTTTCATCTTGTTTTCTGTTTGTAGAGCTTGGTAACCATACCACAGTTAAACAGCTATCACTATGAAAAGCACATTCATGGACAGAGCATTGACAGGTCAATTTATAGTGGCTAAATACTGAATCTATTATATCCAGAATAGCTGAATAATGAGGCTGTGCTTCAAGGGTTTTAATGAATAGCCTTCAGTGCAGTGCTGACAGGAAATTCCACAACTTCTACCACACAACCTTTTTTGGTGTCATACTCTTTGACCTTGCACTTTCTATGTTGTCTGTGTTGCAGGTTGTAGCACAGTCTCCATCTCGTAGGCTTCTTGGAACACACCTGCAACCTAAGGATATTCCAGTGTCTTTTAAGACCAAGAAAACAAAAGTCAGTACAACTGTTTTTCTAAACATATGGCATTGAAGAGATTGGGATAATTT
The DNA here is from genome assembly GCA_037974385.1 of Arnoldichthys spilopterus. Classification (NCBI taxonomy): domain Eukaryota; kingdom Metazoa; phylum Chordata; class Actinopteri; order Characiformes; family Lepidarchidae; genus Arnoldichthys; species Arnoldichthys spilopterus. The sequence continues at coordinate 1,912,640 of JBBPDA010000039.1, read as the reverse complement.
AATACTGATTACCTAAAGGTATTTATTGACATAATCCATTAAAACACAAAAAAGAAACTATTTTAAAGTAAATTTGGTGCAGACTTAGAATACAACCCAGTAGGCCCATGGGTAGGCGCTACTGAGGTACCCTTGAGCAATGTACCATCCTGCTACACTGCTCCCCAGCCCCTGTTGATAGCTGCCTGCTGCTTCACGTGTGCACATGTGATGGGTTAAATGCAGAGGTCACATTTTGTTGTGGTGCTTGAGTGTGTTCACAATGACAAATAGTCACTTTCACTTCAACTGTGCTAGCATTTAATCCATATTATCATCATATGTAACTGTCCAGCCTAAAAAAAAATCACTAAAAACATGATGCTTCATAACTGAAACTAAATCTGGTAATAGTTTACAATTCAGAATTTATTAATTCTTAACTAATAATCACATGCTTAATCAATATAAGTTTTAGAAATATATACTAATACTCAGTGCTTAAGGAAATAATGGAAAATCTATATTAATCACAAGATAAGTGCTGTACACTAATAGCCATTAATAATGTTAAACAGTATGTATCAATCGTATTAACTCATTCTGTTATTAATGTCTTACATAATATATTAAATCAGAATCAGTTTATTTGGCCAAGTATGTTTGCACACACAAGGAATTTGTTTCTGACTGATGATGTTTCTTTAGTATTTAAACAAATGAAATGATATAGACACTATACAAACTTAAGGTACACTTGACACAATGTACGATATACTCTATTGTAGACAAGATACCACAAACACAATATACAGTATTCTTGTGTGGATCTTAATATATTAAGTGCTAGTATAAATGAACAGAATAAGTTGATACCTAATGTTTAACATTATTAATGGCTATTAATGTAAAACTCTGTTAGCCATTAAGGTATATTTTTCATTATTTTCTTATGCACAGAGTATTACTTAATTACTTTATATATTAATTAAGCATGATGTAATTATTAGTCACATATTAATAGATGCTTATTGGTCTACCTAAATTGTGAAGTGTTGCCTGATCAATTTCGCTAGGGTGTTAAGTGTTGAGTCTGTTTAATCTCTTTTTTAAGATTCATGAGAACATATAGAGTTATACTTTCACAATTCCCAACACCACATTTAAAAAAAACTACAAGCTTCCTGCATCAGGCAACACCTGATATTTTCTTTCCCATGTGCTGCCTTATGTCTATGTCCAGTACATTTGCTGCCACAGTGTGCAATCTATGTTACAAAGAAATGACCCTGTCATTAGCATCAGAAATCAGGTCTTGTTTTTTAACAACTGACCAGCCATTTACAGACTTTTGCATGGATACTGCACTTAATCTTTTATAAATGGCCCATGTCTTTTGTCTGCAGATGTTGGTGGTGTTCCGAAACCCTAAAGACACAATGGTCTCTTTTTACCATTTTATGAACAAGAATCCAGTTCTACCCAAGGCCGAGTCCTGGGACAAATTCTTTTCTGACTTCATGGCCGGTGAAGGTGAGTTGTATGAGCTCATATGAGATTAACCATGCCACACATTTCCATTCAGTGAAATCAGAGTCAGCATATATAGACTTTGTTAATATTAAATGCAATTGGAAATAATGTTGACTTTTTTTTCATCCATTTGTTTCATTTTTCTGACTAAGGAAATTACTTTGATAATGAGTTTAATAATATTAGGCACAATATTTGCTTAAGTGATTAAGTGGTTATGTAAGGCCTGTGTTTCTTGTGCAGTGGCCTGGGGTTCCTATTTTGACCATGCTGTGGCCTGGGAGAAACACATGGATGACCCAGGTGTGCTGATTGTAACTTATGAAGAGCTGAAGGAGGTAAGAGATATTTTATTTGTAAGAAGTAAATATATGGGGGCGTGATCTGATATAATTCAGGCATGACCTTCGTTTCACAAGGGCAAGGTCCTAACCTATAGGCCACCACTGCCCGACAGCTGCAGGACCAATTAACCATCTCAGGTTCACCTGAGGGACCAAAAAGTGAAGCTCTTGTGTTTAGTGTGTGGATTACTGCCGCAGCCAGTGTGCTAAATGTTTTTTCACTTTTCACAGTTTTTTGCCACACAATGTGACATTTAGTAAATCATAGCTGTAATATTTCTCACTGCTAACCGGCTAGGCTACAAGCTAATGTTATTCAGGGAAGCATGCTTGTAAAATCAGCTGTCTGACTAGTGAAGCATGACTAGGGCCCAGTGAAGCACACAGAGTGAAAACACATAACTCTCATACTGCTCATGACTGTCATGTTTACAATATTATACCCTAGTAAATGCAGAGACTTTATGTGGTGCTTTAGTTACTCAGTGACAAACATATTTTATGGTGTTTTTTCAGCCAAGCAGCAGCTGTTCCAACAGCAGGCATTTACACTTCCTACATTTTGCCCTACCACTTTTGGAGGTGTGGCGCCACCCCATTTCCTGTTTGATTGCGAGAAATGTAATGGGTTGTTTTTCAGCACCTGCTGCAGTAGGACTGGGCAATTCATCTAATGCTAATTACAGATTTAAGTTTGGCTTTCAATGATTATGAAAACAACATGTTCAAGATTAAATGATTATTGTGCTAATATTGTTTTACAACAATACTCTCTTTTTGTCTTATGTCACCCCTGGATTTTACCCGACATGACTGCAAGAGCTGATCACAGCAACTCTAGACAATGCTTGTTCTCCAAAAGTTTAATAAATGCATATTTCCAAAGTCAATGAATGATCTATTATAATAATAACCATAATTCCAATATTGACCGGAAGAACTGTGATAATGATTTTTGACCAAATCAAGCAGCCTTGTGATGCAGTGAATAATTCAACATTGCTCTTCTATCATTTCATTGTCCAGAACTTGCAGGAGGGTGTAAAGAAAATTGCAGATTTCTTCAACTTTCCCTTAACGGAGGAGCAGGTCATGACCATTGCTAAGGAAACTACATTCAATGCCATGCTGGAAAACTCAAAACAATCACATGGCAGTTTCGGAAGTGTCTTCTTTCGAAAAGGTATGTGCCTTTAATTTAAGGAAGCTAATGAAAACAAAGCTTGCTTGACAGTACACATCTGATACCTGGGTAAATGTGTGACCATTAAAAGGTAGATCCTGACATAAGGAATGTATTAAACAAGTGTGGCCTTGTCCTTGTTTTCTCTTTCGATCAGGTGAAGTAGGTGACTGGAAGAATCACTTCAGTGAGGCCCAGAGCAAGCAAATGGATGAAGAGTTCCAGAAGAAATTAACAGGAACTAAACTGGGTGCCAAGCTGAAATATGATTATTACTGCCAGTAAATGAAGGCCTGAGCTATAATCAGTACTTTTGATTCGAAGTAAGACTTTAACAGAACTAATCATTCCAGCCTGTTTTTTTAACAGTTTTATGACAATGTAATGTGTTTTTAGCAGCATTTGATACAACTTACTACTAATTTGGATGGGTTTTTTTTTTACAAAATAAAATGTGAAGTCTTGACATCATTTGTTTAAGGACCATTCAGTTACCTCACCAGTAGATGGCAGGATGGCTCTTAAAGAAAGCACTTTTCCACACATCTCTGCATTAGACACAGCCGTTGGCTCTAAGTGTACAAATAATGAAGGTAATAAGATTTGTATACAACATACACTTACTCACTCTACTTACAACACACTCACGCTCTGATTCAGAATAGCATGTGAATATGAATTCTTGCCTAAACTTGGAATCACCAAGAAGAGTCTTCATCTTTCCATCTCCCTTCTCAAGAGTCTGCTCTCCAACCTAATGAGGCCTAATCAGGCCAGAGCCCGTGCAGTGCAAAGCCAATCAAGAGGAGATGGACAGAACAGGAACAGGAGATTCAGAAGTCATTATGAATAAGCAGTGCTTTCCTCTCAAAATAAGACAATCACACAGGAAACGCAGCAACAGCATAAATAATGAAGAACTTCTAGGTCCATGTCTTGGACCAGGTCATAGTTATATTATTAATTCACTGAAAAATTAAACAACCCCCCATAGTTCTATTAATGATTTGTGATATAAAATGTTCCATATGTTGAACATGAGCCATATGAGCTGGAACAATATATTCTAGGGCCAAGTCAGTTCTATACATGATTGTTACGTTGGTGTTTGTTTCTTTATTTATTATTAAAATCTTTTTTAAGCTTCAAAATCTCAAAAAAAAAAAATTATATCATCCTTTATTCTACGTATATACTGTATGCATTATTCTTCCAATGGAACACAACCCCTCAGTCAGGCTGAGTGGCAAAACATGTTATAACATGGCTGATTTAGTTGGGGAAATCAGGAGAAAACAAAAAAACCTGCTAAATTATAGGTGGTTGGGCTCAACAGTAATGCTTACAACTTACCTGAAGAACCACAGATCCATGGACATTGACATGTAGTGAGAGATATGGCTTCCTGACTTCTTAGGAATACAACTGCTTTTAAGCAGATCAACATTTGTTTTACTCCTGGGTTTGTAGTTTCTCCTAGTCTACTAAAGGCATTTTTTCCTGTGAATTGCAGAGATCAGTTTGCTTCGCTTTGGACAGTCTGGAAAAGATCACTCCTGTTTTTTGTTGAGCCATTTTTGTACAGTCAATCAAGCATCAGCTCTTTCCAATTTTACATGTGTTTTTATGTGTTGCAACATTCCTGTTGAACACCAACAATGGCATTCAAGGTTTGTTTTTCTGCCACTTAGTAGGTGTAATCGCAGTGACTCCTGCCTACTATGACCTCACATGCATATCCTCTAAAATCCATACATTTGCTATTGATATATGATTCAACAAAAAATCTATTTAACATAATTTTCCACTAACTCCAGATGTAGTTTTTAAGCCGAGATATATTCAGAGTTCAAAATTTTACAAATTTAGCACTGACGTTAAGAGGCTAATGTTTGTAACTAACATTAAAAGTCAATAGTGACCCAAATGTCTTCTGCAAATACATCTCCAATACTACTCTAAACCCTATCAAGAGTTTTATTAAGCTAGCACAAACTTCAGCATAGTGTAGAACACAGTGTTTTACAGTTCGTTAGCAACATTCCCATTGCAGCTTCAATTCTAAACTTAAGGCTCTACACATAAGTGGAAATTTGCACAAAGGAGATTTTTTTAACCTTTCCTTTAAAATCTAGAAGTCCATATGTGGTTCAACATGTCAGTTCCTCTCATAACTAGATAAATTATTTTTGATAGTCACTAAAGGTCTTCACATTACGTAGTTCAACTTATCAACAGCACAACACAAGCTCATCTTCTAATACTCAGGAATGTTTACATGTGAATAAGATTTCATGATACAGTTCTCAAGAAATGCATTTTCATAGAAATGTGAATTATTCAAGTAGAAAGCATTCAAGTAGGCTGAGATAATTAGCTTTCAGTAAGTAATTAGGTGGGATATTTCAGAAGACAAGCTTCTTCAATCATTTGTCCATTTTAGATGAAGAATACAGTCCACTTGCTGAGACCCTTACACAAATGAAGACTCTGAGTCATCAGTGGTGATGAGTGAGAGCTGCTGCATTAATGAATGCTGTGCTTGCCATGTCACGTTGAGGTCAGGGTTTCGACACCTTTGGGTGAGAAAATCTACAAACCCATGAATGCATGACAGTTGTGAAATGCAACTCAAATAATTAAATTAATTGCCTATTAATTAAATCAAAAGCCTTGCTATAAACACTATTTGCTCCTTTTCATCACCAGGCTAAATCTTTGCTGCAGCATGCCGTGGGTTTTGACATTTTCTACACAGGCCAGGTTTGAAAGTGAAAATCTGAAACAGGATTAGTGCAACTGAAGTATAATGTCACTTTAAAAAAAACAATTTATCATGTCTATGTTATCGTTGCAGGTCAAGGCCATGATATAGCAATATATCAGAGCTTTGAAAAAGTCATTTTGCTGGTTTAGTGAAGGTAAGGGCATAAAATGTCAAATGGCTGCCCTTTTCCCCAAAGAGGGAGTGGGATTAGGATTGAGCAACACTGTTTGTGTTTGTGATGTTGGCAAAAACCCCAGTTCTTTTAATGTCGCTCTTAGAGGGTGCAGGGTACTTTGATTGCATACACACTGAAGAGGGTTTATTTTTTCCTATTCAGTAGCATCACAGGCAGAGCTGTGTACTTCCAACCCACCAGGATTGGCTTTGAGACTCAGGGATGTGGCTGAGGGCTCCAGGAATTATTATCTAATCTTTACATAGATTTAACTTAATTTAAAAAATATGGGAATAAACAATAAAATGCATTCAGATGTTGCCAGTTTTTTAAAAGTTAATGCCATTTATCACTGTACAGCACATTGTAGGCACAGCGTTTTCCAGCCCTGGTCCAGGAGGCAACTGTGTTGCACTTTTAAGCTTTTTCACTGCTCCCAACACATCTGATTCAGCTAAAGGCTGTCTTAGTCCACACCTTTTTAAAATAAAAAAAAGCATTAAAAACATCTGTTCATTTTCAGTGTAAATGCTTTAAAGAGCAGTCTTAAATGCTCACAGCAGACAAACTAATGCTGTCCAACTGTTAGCTTTTAATTTTACCTGGCTTCTAACAGCTGAATTTGCATGAATGCTATAAGACTGAATATAAATAAATGATACATGCATTACTCTAAAATATATGCATTGGATAATCAGTACATTTCTGGAAATCACATCCCAGTCCAAAGCTAACATAGGGGGCAACCACAGTGGTTCTGAGGTCAAATCAACAGTGACAGCTTTTTCAGGCATTGTCAGTATATTGCTGTTTCTACAATGACTCTCATTGGGTAGATGGAATAAAAACTTCTACCAAGGTCCTGACCTCATGCTAGTTACAAGTCCAGACCTCATGCTAGTTACAAATTCAGACCTCATGCCAGCTACATGGTGTTGCAGGAAATTATGGGACAGTGTTGTGTGTTTGCTGGGAATGTGGAAAAATCACATTACATTCAGTAAGTTTTAAAAGGGAAAAGCCCAGTAAACTGGAATAAATAATAAAAAATTACATTTTCAGAGACAAAAGTAAAGGTGAAATGTGAGATACTACAGCCAACTGGTGGCCACCACTTTGTAATGCACACTAATGTAAACAACTTTAGTGTTGCAGTCCAGCAGTATAACTAAAGTGACCTGGTTCTTCTCAAAGAATCTCTTTTGCCCAGGTATCATCTACAGTACATTTTAAAAATATTCTCTGCCAAGCCTGTCTCTGTGCAGATTAGTGAGCTATGACTCTGGTTTTGGCAGCAGACTGGCTCCTTGCTGGAGATGCTTTCTTATAACAATTTACAGCCTTCCAAATGTCAGAGACAGGGGTCTGGTCTGCATTTCACCATCAGCCAAAGACAGTGAATGACTGAACTAAACCCAGGCTACCATTTGCAGTGAGAATGGCCATATAGAAACATGGCGCTAGAGATGCAGAATGAAATGCACAATTCACAATGGTCTCAGAACAATACTGATACACAGGCAGATAACTGCTTTAAAATAGATTCAAGATTCAAGATTCAAGAGGTTTATTTGTCACATACATAGTTATACAAGTACAACATGTAGTGAAATGTTCCCTGATCGTTTCTGAGACTGCATTTTTTTTATATATAAATAATAAAGTTAAAAAGGAATTTAGAAGTGTAACGTATACGCCCCAGTGTGGTCCTTGTGTATGTGTTTTGGTTGCCCTTGTTTTTGTCTAGCCACACCCCTGTCAGCTGTCTCTGTTCGTATTCCCAGGTGTGGTTAATTTAGTGTGTAGTATATATACCCCTGTGTTTCAGTCCTCGTTGCGTTTCGTTAACGTCCTTCCATGTTCGTGTACCAGAGTAGTTGTGTGTTTCTTCAATTCCTGTTTAAATGTTCTAGTTTTGGTTTTGTGTTTTCTAAATTAAATCCTTCATTTCTTAAAATTCCCAGTTTGCGCTTGTTTCCAACTCATCAGACAATTCATGACAAGAAGTAAAAAATTACAAAAGAATAGAATATGTATTATAAAATGTAAGCAGGTAAAAAAAGTATAATAAAAAATAGGAAACTACACTGAACAATAAACCTAACAATATACTGTATAAACAGCTGTAGTAGGTCTCTGTAGCTAGTGTAAGCACCTGGCATATGTATGTAGATATTGTAGTTGCTCTCTGTACTAGTATAAGTACTTGGCATAAGTATGTATCAAACTTCCTCTCGGTGGTAGTTTAAGATCTTGGCGTGTTTATTTATTGCAGTAGTTGTATAAGCACTTAGCGTATGTATAACAGTAATTACGTCCGTTATTTATTTTATAACTACGAGCAATGCGTTGGTCTCCGTGTAGCACCACTCTCAGTGTTACGCTATGCACTGTGAACGCTTGATTGTTTCCTCTGTCCTGGAAGTCGCTTTGGATGAAAGTGTCAACCAAATGAATAAATGTAAATTTAAACAGATAAACAGTAAATACACACCCTTAACAATATATACAGACCAAATTAATTTTAGTTTTACAGATAAGTAATTTGCCAGAATATACAAAATACATAAAGTGCAGATAAGCTAAATGTGCAGATAGCGTAGTGCAAATGGCAATATACAGATAGTTGAGTTTAGTTGAAAGCAATGCAATTCTATATATGCTGAATTTTTAAACTGATATTTGATGCATGTATTGTAATCTGGAAAGGAGAACATTTAGAAAACATGGGGCTATTTTGCTAAAATATCTACATTTTGTTCAGACCTTATGATTCCATTTATTCAGGAAAGGTTGTGGCTGACCATTCCCACACCAGACAGACTGCTCCGAAAACTACTCTTCAGCAAGAGGCTAAGACCTATCAAGACACAGAATTCAACAAAAAGTCCCCAGATTCCTGCTGACATAGACTCCATCTCTGCACCCACTCTTCACTGCCATCAAATAATACATGTTATTTTCGCAATTTTTCAATGTTTAATCATCTGCTTATTTCACATTGCACAGCTTTCATTTGGACATCAGTTTATACATCAGTCTTCATATTTTCTTTTGATATGGTTATATTATATTCTTAGTCATCTCAGTACATCATCCAGCTACTTTTTATCCCTGTTTGTATTACAGTTCTTGTTACTGTTCATTGTGCTTTAGTGTTATGTTTGTATGGTGCATCGTCAAATGAGTAAATCTACTTAGCAATAAATTGTATTCTAATTCAGATTTTTAACTATTTTATTATTTTAGTTTTCTATTCAATAGAATTGATTGTATTAAAAACTATGTAACTTTGTTAAGATTGGTTTGGAAATGATAAGGTTAAATTAATGGAACCTAAGAAAATGTTTCCAATTAAGAAAATTATTTAGAACAATTATTTTTGTAGCAATTCCCATAATAAATAAACAAATAAATAAATAATTTGTTGGAAAAGAAACAATATTTGCACACCAAACTCCCAAACTCTTGGCTGATCCAGTACATTTAGAATTAGTGGGAAACTTTTACGGCGACATGGTGGTACAGTGGTTAGTGCTGTCGCCTCACAGGTCCTGGGTGTGATCCCCAGGTCGGCCACAGGTGCCTTTCTGTGCAGTTTGCAAACTCTCCCCATGTTCGCGTGGGTTTCCTCCGGGTTCTCCGGTTTCCTCCCACTGTCCAAAAGCTGCAGTAGGTTGAGTGGTTATTCTAAAATTGCCAGTAGGAGTGAATGTCTCTGTGAATGGTTGTCTGTCTATGTGTTACTTTGTGCTATATATATATATATATATATATATATATATATATATATAGCTGGATATCCAGTTTTTGCATGGATGTGTATATAGATATCATTCTGCTAGAAAAACACTAGTGAACATTAGAATACATGCAAACAAACAGGAAAGCAGTGTAAAGAATAAAGATTTGTTTTTTTTAAAAACGTTTTTGATGGTTTGAAAGCTGGATATGCAATTTTTGCATGGATGTGTAAAGATTCATCAGCACCTTTTTACCTAAAGAAGAACTGATTGTGCCCAAACCAGGTATTTAATAGAAAGTAACACCGGGCGTCCACTAGGAGAACTCTGTGAATAGTCCAGCTAACAACCTGAAACATGTCATCACTGTTTACTGTTATTTCTATTTACTCTAGTAGTGTTTTTTTTTTGAGAAAACAAAAGTGCTTATTGCCCTGGCATTTGCTGAATGTGTTATCTTTTATTTTGTAAGGGAACAAGGAAACGTGTTTTGTCTGCACATGTCCACATTTTTTGGAACTGGCAGTGACTAATGCAGAGATAAGGGTGTGGAACTGAATCCATTAGAGCTGTCTTTCACATTGATTGAATACCTTACACAAATGGAATGTTCATGCAAATTCATACCAGATCACTATTAGTGTCTGTTCTTTTCTAATGCCACTGGCTGCTCTACATGTGAAGTCTAGTCCACAACAAAACACCCTGATACGGTTTGGTGAAAGTTAACAGGAAAAAGGAACATGCAGAAGCAATGTTAGACCATCACTTGCAGTTTTATTTATCAGTAAAGAGGAATTTGACCTGTTTTCTTAAGAACCAGACAACCTTACAACCAGTTTTGGTTTTCTCAGCAATGGGGGTCAAAAGGGCAAGTTCTACGAACAGTGTATCTCAGTCTGGTCCTCATGAACACAATAATGGATCATTAACGGATTCATAACAGATATTTGCAAATGAGATATGTGAGTATGAAGAACTTTATTAAATTTTAAAGAATCTCATTCTTTACACGATGCACACACACACACACACACACACACACACACAAACCCACACACAAACCCACACACACACACATACACACACACACACACACACACACACTATATTGCGTTTATAAATGTTTCTTAAGGGAATTAAAATTGTTCTTCTAGGCCAGGGGTGTCAAAAGGTCAGTGTCCAGCACAGTTTGGTGATTTCCCTGCTCAAACACACCTGATTCAACTTACCTGCTAAGTGCCAGATTTAGTGAGTGTGTTTGAGGAGGGGAAGTACTAAGCAGTGCTGGACACTGGCCCTCCAGGACCAGAGTTTGACACCCCTGTTCTAGGCACCACTCATAGAACCTTTTATTTTAAAGAGTGCATGTGCTTCAAAGAGGGCAGAAAAGGTTATTTGAATCATTTGGGAACCTTACAATGCATTCTTACCACACATCCCCCACCCCCAAGAACCCTGTGCCTGTTTGCAAGAGAACAGGCTGGACAATCACAGTGTTGGCTTATTTCATGATATGGGACAAGTATTAAAAGCTAACAACATTAGAAGCCCATTCAAAGAATCTGACCTTCAAATAAATGGTTTTCAAGAGAACGAGGGCAAAGGTCACCAGGAGTGTAGCTGAAAGGCATCACTTAATTGTTGGTGAGCCAGGCTCAGATTGTACAAAAGAGCTTTTTGTATTAGCGGCCAATTTCCCTCTCTGGTTTGTCCATCCTATCATGCAGGGATGTGGACTGATAGTCCCTGAGCACCAGTCACAGGAAATGAGTGTAGTCCGGTCATAACAGACACCACAACAGGCCATCATTACCTCAGCGATGTCTGCAATCGGCCACACATGCCTATACAAAGGCCCAGCCAGACAGGAGCTTTGAACATCAAAGAAAACCAGCATTGAAGAAATCTGGGACTGGTGGAACAACTGAGATTTTGATGATGTCACACTGTGGTCCAGAAAATGCTCACTGTATTCTACTGTAGTTTAACACATAACAGTAGCAATAAAGACATGCTAAAGGAGTGCCTTTGCACTCTAAATGACCACATCATCAACTGCTAAAAAAACACATTTGCCATTTCAATAACTAGAACAGGAGCAGGGGATTCCTGTTATTTCATAAGTCTGGCAAATAACTGGCAGGAAACAGATACTGCTCTAATTCAAGCATCACATGAGCAATAGTTACAAAACTATTTGATTTTCCCTGTATAAAATGCTTTAAAAGAGGTCTGCCCCTTTTAAGAGTGGCTTTAAAATCAAGATTTTCTGAATAAATATTATGAGCTGCTATATTGAACTTAATAATTGTTTTACACCAGACCCTTACTTTATTCCTGATTATAAAATGAGGTATGAATATAAATGAGATGTACATTAAATGTACATTAGAAAGTAAACAATGCATTTTAAAAATTGTCTCTCCAAAAAAAAATTATGTGATAATTAACATTTTTAAAAGATAAAAAAATAATCTATTCATTAATCTCTATATTATGGTGAATACGACAAGATTTGAGGGTATTCCCTCTATATGGACACAAACAGAGGCATAGAACAGGATTCTAGGCCCTATACATAAGCAATCTTGATGAACCCCCCAATGCATATATTTAAAAAAAATCCAGACTTCTCAAGGTCAGTCACCCCCTTACAATGCCCATGGAAAAAAAATATCTCACATAAACATTGTACATAACTGTACAAGTTCAGGCAACAAGAAGCTTCCTCATACCATTTATTCCTTGTGTTTCAGTCAGAGTTTCTGAAGTTACTTGTGCTCACAGGCCTGATTTACAGTAAAAGAGAATGTGCGTAAAATGAGATTAGTGGACATGCAGAATGCTGTAATCTGATTGACCCTGTGGACCAATGCTCTCAGGGAGATGGAGTTGCGCATGGGCTGATGCCTGTAATGACCATGACACAACTCCCACCCTGTCATAAGTTTCTGAATCTAATGAAGGTAATGATGAATGCATGTCCTGTGATGATAAACTACTATCTGACAATAAATGAAAAAATCCCGACCTGTACATCTAACAAGGGTCAGTTTAGCAAATCTGCTGGAGCAAATCTGAAGCCAAATTTTTCAAACTCCACATGGTGATGGGTCAGATATGTGGGTCAAAAGACTGCACTGACCAAAACCAAATGCATTCAACCATCAACTACAGAAGAAATATATTATTTTCAAAAGTCCAAACTCTTAGAAAAAGGGCTCTATACAGTTTCAAAAAAGAAACTGGTTTATTACAACAGTAGATCCCTTGATGCTACATAGAACCACTTTCACACAAAACGTTTTCAAAAATGGGGAAGAACCATTAAATGAGGCAAAACAACATTTGTGCATGCCAATAATTCTGTGAGCAAATACATCCATCCATCCATCCATCCATTTTCCAACCGCTTCTTCCGTTTCCGGGTCACGGGGAAGCTGGAGCCAAT